>JARKIC010002099.1:0-77287 GCA_029378375.1 Mycena olivaceomarginata
CCCTCCATACCCCACCCTTACAGGGGTACGGGTCTATACCGTACCCCTCGCACCCCTCTATATCATCAAACACCGCCACAAAATACCATCTTAGAGTGATTAAGCCACCTTGTAGTGATCCAAATGTAAGTGAATTGTGGATCTCTGGGCCACAAGTCATCTAACAGAGCAGAGACGGGCTTTAAAGATAGTTTTCGAGTACTGCAATTATTGTCGGTGACCGGCGGCAAGTTCCGAAGCTGAAGTACACCGACTTTTGGACCGATTTGAGCTCAACACTATCTCTGATAAACTTGAAAGACGAGTTCCAACATTGTGAATATCACCTCGAAGTAAATGGAGAAGGTATACGTTATTTCGTCGCCTGTACTGTGCCTTTCCTCGGACCCGTCCAGCACCCTTGTACCCGCGGGGCGGGTCCACGGTATGGCGCGTGTTCGGAAATTCACACACCGTACCCGTTACCCCTCAGACCCGTACCCCATACCACTCCTCGGACCCGCGACCCGTGCTCTTCCTTATCCGTCCATATAGTGTCCTAATCTGAACACGGTCAGTTGAAGGTTGGACGAATCCACAAGAACTTGACCGTGACATACAGGATTTTCCGCACCTCTGGTCGGTCCTCGGGTCTTGGACGGGTCGCAGTAAATCCTTCATCTGTGTGGTGGATCTCGCCCACATCCCAAGAGCGGTCGAGCTCGGGAGCGGCCGACATCACTTGACGGATCGCGTTTATTGTGGGAGGCAAATGTATTAGGATAGCACGGTCGGGTTTGGAAGGTGAGACAAGGATAACTGTTGCCATTGGCGAGTTGTAGGCGAGGAGGGCGGCGCTCGGGGTGGCACAGGGGCACGCGGGGCGGGCGAGGTGGGCGGGTGAGGAGGATGGCGGGCGGGCGGGCGAGGAGGATGGCGAGGAGGATGGCGGGGCGGGAAAGGTGGCGCGAGGATGTAGTGGAGGTGGTGGTGGTGGTTCAAGACGCGATACTCAGGGGCTGATCTGTTTGGGGCCATTTAAAGCTCCGGCTCGATCATCCGCTTCCGAAACGGACTCACTCGACGATGGCCACCCGCCACCAGCATAGGCGGGATACATCAAGTCCGGACGATAGATACATTCGGAGATCAGATGCATTCGCTTGATGCCAGATACATTCGGTTGAAACCAGATCCATTCACGCTAACACAGATACATTCACTGACCGTGTTTTCTCCTCTTGAATGTGATACCAGTTGTGTGCGAATCAAGACGCTGTGTAAGAAGACGCCAACACTTCAAGCCCGGAAGTTGCCTTAGGGAAGATCTGTTGGCAGACGTCAGATACTTGCCATTTCGGGCCAAGCTGCACTCCTCAATGCTCTGGCTTAACACCACTCGGAAGGAGGGCTACTTAGCGAAAATAGGGCAAAAATACCATCAGAGTCCTTAGTCTTGACCCATCACAATTGGCATGGCTGCATCAAGGGCGAAGTTGGACTCACTCGAGGCAAAAAACAGCGGTCGTGTGGGTGTCACAATTATCACGGTGGTTACATCTTGTCACTACAAGGACCATTCACTCGAGGCCGATGAGGAACGATAAAACAGTGTGTTCGAAATCGAATCATAACAGATCTAATTTAAACCTCGGAAATGGAAAACGAAAACGAGGAAAGAAAAATGGAATGTGTAACTACGTCAAAAGTGAGTTTTACGGCCAAACTAGTAAAGCTTCTCAGAAACGCGTGTCGTAAAATGTAGTTTGACACATACCTTTAATTCTGCCCTTTCTTAGTGGGCTTATCAAAGAGTTGGTTGTCGGAAGACCGCGTTCGTTTGATATGGCGGCGGCGAGTATTCAAAATATTGTTTTCGTCCACTTCACGTCTCTGCTTTGGTTTGGTGGCAGCGAGCGGTTCAATAGACAGGGGCTGATCAGGAATGGCCAACGGAGACGACGGAGGTGGTGCAGGTAATGTTGGAAGCTCGGAGACTGGGGCGGCAACGGTGTTGTCGGCAAGCACATACTCCGTTCCAACGGCATTCATGTTGAAATCCCAGGTCAACATCTCGTTGAGAAAATTGAGATCGTTTGTACTATCGGAAGAGCTGGAGTCGTTGAAGTTGAAAGCAGGGGCCGCTAATGAATCAAATTCAATAAAGCTGAAGAACGAGTTCAGGAAATGCCATACCAGAGTCGAAGGCGTTCATGTTAAAATCCCAGGTTAACATCTTGTCGAGAAAATTAAGATTGTCGGTATTATCAGAGGAGCTGGAGTCGTTGAAGTGGAAAATAGGGGCCGCTGGTGAATCAAATTCAATAGAGCAGAAGAACGAGTTCAGGAAATGTCATACAAGACTCAAATTCCGCGATTGGCCGACGATCGGAAATGTGCTGAATGTCCGCTGGAGTTGGAAGGAAGACCAGCGTGTTATACTCGTCTGCATGGATAGGCGAGATGAGTTACGACCAACACGATGTGATACCTCGTTGTGCGGATTGGAAAAGACCCCCGTTTTAAGGGTTAACTCAATCTCTTCCGCAACATTACGATCAACGTCGTATGCACTGACAGTTCAGTTTGTCAGAATATTCAGGGCAGGAGGAAACTTGGCGTACGCAGAAATCCCTTCGGCAAGCGACCGCCCAGTCCCAGTAAGAGAGTTGGTCCAGGCATGCTGTGCTTCATTCGTGTTCGTTGTTGAAGGAGTGGTGTCCCAAACGTCGGCCGGGATTCGAGATTGCGACTTGACAAGGCAGGGAATAATCCACTCGTGCATCTCCTTGTGGGCCCACCAGTCTGCGTGCATGTTAATAACGGAAAACATGATCGTCCGGCACCCACCCTGTATTTTTTTGACCCCGAGACTGCTAACGAAGGCGGAAAAATCGGCGAGTGACTCCTTTGTGTCAATGTAGACAAAGTCGAGAAGACGGGCGTAATCTGATGGAGAAACTAGCGACCTGAAGTCGTGGACTGGCCTGGACAAAAGTTGAATGATGAGTTCGATATCTGGCAGAGCGAAGAATGAAAGAAATTACTCCTTTGCATGTCGCCAACAGACTTTGACGAAATACTGTGCCACCTGTTCAGGTGGTGTGTCGTTTGGAATGCCGCTGTACTCGGGGACGTTATGCTTCATAATGGAGCGACAAATACCGAGGATTTGCGCTCCATCCATGTCCGCATTCATGACGTCAAGGTTACCACCGGGGACAAATGGCCTGAGAGGCATGGGTTTATGCGTCACCAGGAGCTTTACGCGCTGCAGCTCGTCAAAGACTTTCTCGAAGAAGACGGTGCTTGCACGATTGATATACGCACGTGCGACCGTGGCGGCTATATGGATGAAAATGAGCCAGACTCGGAAACCGTTCACTAAAACTGTACCGCGCGCGGCTGTCTTCACTAAAATAGTGAGCTCCCACTCATTCATTTTGCCCTCAATTCGTTTGTAGGTCGTGTCGTCGTCAAATGCGTTGACACCGGGGTCATCGAGGAGCTTCAACAGGTACGGGACGCATGTTAAGATGCAAATACCCCCATCGTCGGTCGTAATATAGCCATGAATGTAGCGTTCCGGCAAGGGCTTCGTCAAGCCGCTCAAATAAAAGCTAAACACACCTAGAAACTCGTTCAGGTGCGAAGTTGGAGTGAAGACTAATCCCGAAAAAAACAATGAATCACTCACCGGCAGCATCTGTACCATTCGGAAACAGCTGGCGTTTCACCTTCGCAATGATCTTGGCCTTAACTGGCCTGGAGTGCAGACCAGCAGAAAATCCGGCTGGTGTTTTACCGCCCAGAAGAACCCTGGTAGACGGCGCTACAAATATGGGACGTAAGTATTGAGATTTCAAGTAGAAATGTGAAAACGGGAATGTACCGTTGTCGACCTTCGCCACCGTCGCCCCGGCCCCGCCGTGGGCGATCACACAAGTCTTGTACTTCTCCATTACACCGACGGGGACTTTGGCGAGTGTGGGCATCGGATGGTTGTGAGGGATTTGATTCGTCACAATGAGTACTTTGCGAATGGAAGGATCAATTGGGATGTAGATGACGCGTGCAGCACCGCATTCGTGATGGACCATTTTGCTCCGAGTGGCGACTCCGTCGACAATATGGGGGTGCGCTAGAGATAAATGAGTCAAATTTAATACAAAGAAGCATACTCGTACGGCAATATTGTTGCTTGAAGCCGGTGGTTGAAGGAACAAACTTGCTGCAAGGAGCGGTGTCTTTGGCTCCATCGGCGACGAAGGGCTGGCCAGCAAGGGCCTTAGCGAGCTGGTTTTCGTCGACATTATCGGGAATGGAGTGCGTTTGATGACCGGTCTTGAAGTTCCGGGTGAAGCCGCTGCAAGCGATAAAATACTGGTGCCCGCGTGATGGTCCCTGTGCCGTGTCGCAGTTAGCTTAGGGCTGAAAAAGAGCGAAAAATATGAATAGGAAGCCTGCGAACCTCTGGTTTGGCCTTCATTATCGGAGCACCTTGGCATTTATTGCCGTTGGAATCCACGGCTTTGCATTTGGCGTTGCAAATAACTTGTTTGAAACTAGAAGAGGTTCGTTATCGAACCATCTCTCGAGTGAAGGACGTACATAGCAACATTTTGTTCCGGAGTTGAGCCGTCCTGCCGACGCGTCTCAGCCTGAGCGGCTAAGACGACGTTGCGCGATGTTGGGTCCAACTCGAACCGAGTAACTTGGAGCAGCGCAGGATCAACGTATGTACATGTCCATGTCCCACGGCATCCACCAGGAGCACGTCGACACCGGATAGGTTTCTCTCCCGGAGCGAAAACGACCAGCGGCTTGTAATTGGCAGCGCCGCTTCCTCCCTCCCAGTCCCACCCATCATTATCCTGTCAATCGGTAAATGAGCAACGCCTCGGTCGAGAAGATCGGAGGTATACCTTATTACGGACCAAACTGTCCAAAGAATGGAGTTCGTTGGTTCGGGGCTCGATCAGCTCATGTTTCGGGTCACTGAGATCAATCACGATGGCGGTAGGCGACCGAAAAATAGGGTATATAGAAGCAAGGTCAGGCAGATATTCGATGCGCTGTACCTTGGTTTTTCGTGTGATCTGAAAGCTTCCAAAGCGAACCATGGACGTGAAACCATCCTCCCAGTGGGTGTCAGATTCAACGAGGTCGTCATCGCGGTCGTCTTCCGAATCTGCAGTCCCAAGCATTAAACAAGGAAGCAGATGAGAAATACACCACATACGCATTTGAACTGGAGCCGCGCTCGAAGATCGAGACGCTCCCCGGGTCAATACCGCGGTAACCTCGAGATCCGAGTCCGTGTCAGAATGGTCGGTATCGGAGAGAATTTCAAGAATTTCTTGGCCGCCTTCGGTCAGTGTGCGTATTTTGATTGGGTTGGAGCACAGAGTATCGAGCACCGCTGATTGGGGTTCCTGTTTGATTAAGGCTGTCGAGGCAGAGGGTACCGAGGCCGGGGCGGATTCAATTTTGACACGAGTCGAGGGAATGATGGACTATCTCTGGTGTCAAAAGTGATTTCTCTCAAGGATGTCTGGGCGTACCTGCTCCCGTGAATCTGTCAGCTTACGAGGTGGGTGGTCGGCATTTTGATCGGTAGAAGCATCAGCTCCACGGATCTGTTGGCCCAGGAAGTCTCGCAGCGCCGCGGGATCAATCCAGTCGTTTTCCAAGAAGCGGCCCGCATTGGAATCGATGTAGGCACGCGAGAACATCTGTTCGTACGCGTCAAAAGGTGCAACACGCGCCACGACGCGACCTACATAGTTGCGGAATTCCATCAATTGACGCGACGTGGTGCTGTCAATAAGCTGTTGATCTGCCGGTGCATGCTTGACAGTGCTGTAGGACATTTTGACGCGCTCTCGAGGAGGCGTGCTGGAGTGGGGAAGGAGGAGGGAATGTGGGTGGTAGCAGGAAAAAGGCGGCGGGAGCGCCAGAAACGCCACGTGTCCTTCGCCAAGCCAAAAACAGGAACACAGATGCATTCGCATCAAGCCAGATGCATTCGGCTGAATGCATCTGTTCTCAGCCGAATGCATCTGATCTCCGAATGTATCTATCGTCCGGCTTTGATACATCCTCCAGCATAGGTGACTGCGAAAGGCAAACCTTGAGGACTTGTATTCTATCCACGCACTCCAGCGATCGCGCCTGCACCCAGTGGTTCGACACGGCTGTCGTTCTCCCCGATACGCCTCGTCTGTGCCACCGTTTTCGTTGACGCCGACATTCTCACGAGCCGTATGCGACTACGCGCCCTCGTACCCGCTCGGAACGCCATTGCTCTGCGTCCACCCCACCCTCATCTATGTCTGGCTCCTCCAATGGCCACGCCGACCTCACCCTTGCGCGCACGCCCTCCCGCCTCCGTGCGTTCACCCATCTTGCGGTGAGCACGACCGACTCGTCCATTGCCGCGACGATCAGCGGCTCCCTCTCCCAAGCCGGGTCGACCACCGCTGCCAATCCGACGCCAAACGCTCTTCATCCAAATCGATGTTAAGCAAGGCCGACACCACCAAATCCGGGGGCGGTGGCTGCTCGACGAAGCTGTGCGATACTTCCTCGACGGTGACGTGAACCCCGACCGTAGTGCGGAGGAGATCTAGCTTATGGGCGTGCGGCTGCTGGGGCAGGGCGTGGAAGACGAGAAGTTAGTCATGCGCACTGCAAGTCCTTCCAATCCCTCCCTCCGATTCTTCCTCCTTCTCTTCCCTCTCCCATTCACTTGTCACGGCCGCCCTCTTCCTCGACGTCGGGATGCGTGACGGCGAGGTCTCGAGCACCTCGTCCTCGACCGCCTCGCATGGTGTCTCTACCTCGTTGCACGTCGCGGCGTCGCTCCCACGCGCCAACATCACAATTCTAATTCCACCACCCACTCCACTTCAGCGGGCAGCAGCGGCGCGCGCAGCGAGCAAGTCAACACCGAGGAGGACCCGTCCATCACGCCCCCCGGCACGCACTTCGGCCCCAGCGGCGCGCCGCCTCCGCCCTTGACGGACAAGGGCAAGGGTACGGTCGGGGGTGTATACGCCGAGCCCGAGGCGACGACGGCTTCGTCGACACAGGCGCAGAGAATGAGGACGACTCGATCGACCCCGTCCCACCGCCCGTGCCTGCGCCGGTCGCGAAGGATCGCAAAAGGTATCGCCGAATAATGATGTACGCCGCAGTGTTGGTCTACTCTCCCTTCAGTGCCAAGCTGCTATACCATACCTTATCGTATTATTTGTGCGAAATCTCATGAATACTATTTAGTTCTTCTCTACATTGCTGTTTTCTTCAATCAATGACACCCTGTGCTTGCGTGCGACGCGAGAAGATGTCAACTGGTCGCAAATTCTGAAGTCATTTTTCAGCCAATAAACCGACCATGGCAGATTGCTGAGCGGAATATTTTCTAACATGCTTCACAGGCGTTTAGACATTGATTCTGACGACGACTTGCCTCGCGACACCTCGGAAACCACCCAACGTCGGCCTAGGAAAGCCCTGAAAAGCTCAGAGACCATTGATTTAACTCAGGAAGATGACGCCAACTCACCTTCTGTTCCTGCCGCTTCTACCACTTCTCCACCCTCGACATCTACACCCCCTGCTTCCACTTCTTCCGCTGCTTCTCCACGTCTTCCCTCGATTGCACCCCCTCCTAAACCTGCGACAAATGCCACCGCTCCAGCTGCTCCGCGCCCCGGATTGCAGCAGCGCACATTGTTCCAGTTTGGGGCCAAGAAGCTCTCGCCAGTGGAGCTCGAATCCCAGCGGAAAAAACATGCAGCTGAAGCTAAGGCGAGATGCCTGGCTGCCGCAGAGCAGGAGAAGCGGCAGAAGGAGCGCGCAGCTGATCGGAAGAGAGAGTTGACGCGAGAACGGCAGCAGAGATTTCGTGACCGCAAAAAGGCCACGGGGGATAGCACCGGCAAGAAGGTGAAGTTGGCCGTCCTTGGTGGCACGAAAAGGACCGTAGCCGGTGATCTGATTGTGGCGGAGACGTCACGGCCAGATGGGATGAAGTGGAAGGGCCAGCGGACGGGGAAGAAGAACGGGGTGGTTCAGAAGCGCCATGAGCGGGTGAACTGGTACCACCCGTTCTTATTCTCAGCGATCGATGTGATTGCCCCAAGGGTTGGATGGTCGCCCACAATGATTGTGAAGGTGTTGCAGCGACAAAACCCACTGTTGTATGGTCGAATCAACAAGGGCACGGTGCAGAAGTGGATATCGAAGAAGAAGAATGGGTGGTCAAAGAAGACGAAGGAGAATGTTGCCCGTCGTCATGCGCTGGCCGGGTCTGGGCGGGTTGGAGTTCTTGCCCGGTATCCCGAGATCGTCGAGGCAATCAAAACCAAACTGAATGATCTCCGGACGTCGGGGATCTGTGTCGGACGCCTTCTTGCCCGCTCAATTATCATCGCGATAATCCAGGAAAAGCAGCCGGACTTGCTGGAGAAATTCAAATGCAGTGAAACCTACGTTAGCAACTTTCTCCAGAGTGTGATGGATTGGTCTCTTTGCCACGGGACTCGCGCCGCTGCTCACCTTCCGGCCAACGTCAATGAAGTTTGCGAGCGCACATTCTTCCGCCTCGTTCACCTCATCAATTTTTACGACATTCCTCCGGAGCTCATCGTCAACATGGATCAGACCGGCATCATGTTGTTGGTTGCGAACAACAAGACATTCAATCCCAAAGGCGCGCGCCAAGTCGATATTCACGGTCGCGACGAGAAGCGGGCTTACACAGTCTGCGTGGGCAGTACCCCAAAGGGAAAACTGCTTCCGCCGCAGCAGATCTGGTCTGGCGCATCGAAACTATCATTGCCGAAGGATTAGGGATCCCCACCGTAACCGTATAAAACCGTAATACGGTTACGGTTATACGGTTACGGTACCGTACAGTACAGGCTCTCTACAGGCTCTCAGAGAGACCTTTTACGGTACGGTGATAACCGTACCGTATACCGTAATGACCCGTAAAAATACGGCCGTATACGGGTTTTTACGACCGTAAATTCACTTGATATGGTTCGATTTTGGACCCAATTCGGCCTGCCACAGCCGAATTGCGTGATAACGCGTACACCAAGTCGGACCACCATGTGCTTTCCTCACCGCATCTGACGTGTCCCTGATTGAGACTCACGCATCCACGACCGTGATGCGTCAAGATGACTTGAAGATGACCGCCGCCTTGGCCTCAGTGTAGTTGTCGCGTTAATTTTTTTTACGGCATTCAAATCCAACGGTTGCAGCAGATATGATTAAATTTTGCCACGAATTTGTGCATCATCAAAATTAATTTTCTACACGATTTGCTATGAACTTCCCAGCTACCCAAAAAGGGATCCCCCACCGCCACCCAGATTAATCTTGGACGAGCCATCATCTGATCATTCGAACAAAATTAATCCTGAGATTTTATTTCAATAGTAGTCTAAGATTGAATCTCGAAATTTTTCTTATAGTTGCTTCTGTGCTTCTCCAAACAAAATTATTTCTTTCGATTAAATCTTGAGATTTTATATCGACAGTGGTCTAAAATTTAATCTTGATTTTCTTTCTTTCATCTGATCAAGATGCCGAGATTTTATTTCAAGTTGTCACGGCCCGCGCTGCTCGCACCGGCCAGTATTGATCTTCACTAAACAAATCAAAATATCCCTCAAGCGCTCTCTCCCGGCTGAGAAATTTAATCTTACTGAGTACCGATCTCCCGTCCAGCAGATGATCCCCGATCATAGTCTGGGTCCAGTCACTACGGCAGCCTACGACAGCTCGAACTTTACTCTACTTAATCAAAAGGATCAATCTAGCCGACTCAATCACATCTCCAATCTTTCTTTGACCGCTACACGTTCGCCTTCCGTCAGGCCTCATACTCTTCAGGGCTAACTTCATTTCCATCATCAACGACTGCAAATCCCTTCCAGCTGTTTGTCAAGTGTTTCGGGTCAAAATGGGTACGGCAGCCTACGACAGCTCGAACTTTACTCTAATCAAAAGGATCAATCTAGCCGACTCAATCACATCTCCAATCTTGCTTTGACCGCTACACATTCACCTTCCGTCAGGCCTCATACTCTTCAGGGCTCACTTCATTTCCATCGTCATCAACAACTGCAAATCCCTTCCAGCTGTTTGTCAAGTGTTTCGGGTCAAAATGGGACAGGACAGAACGGCACAATTTCGTACCCTCGGATGTTGCCGGACTTGTTCAGCGGTTTCGAAGCGGGCACGGAAGCTTTGTCCTTCGATCGAGTGGACCGTCGCGGCTCAGTCGGCAAATTGTTTTTCTTGATTCTAATGAATCGCTGTCAGCTCGGATCATTCTGGATTAATGGAGTTCGTACAGAGCTTGACGTTTCCTCGACTTACCCGCACTCATGTCATCGTGCGTCGGCACCCTGAAAATTGATCCACGAATTCAGTCTGGGAAATGCTGTCTGTACAAAGTGACTGAGACCCACCTCTTCCGTTTTCCAACATGCAGATTATCGGCTACCTGCTGCTCAGCCGGCGATGACAATGCTGGCCGCAAAGAGGCGAGCTGCAGCTGGACGTCATCGACAATTGCTTCAACAGCTGCAGTATTGACAGCCGGGGGAACGACAGGCTCCATGTTGGGCTCGACGTCATCAACAATTGCTCCAGCAGGTGCAGCATTGACAGCCAGGGGAACGACAGGCTCCATGTTGGGCTCGATGTCGGTGACAGCATCACTGGTCCCAGGGAGAGTGGTGTGAGGAAGTAAAGTCGCGGCGTCGCCCGAGACGTTTGCGGGAAGCCGTTCATAATTGACAAGCGCAATAGGTGAGCATTCAGGATGAGCAGGAACAATAGCGCGTGAGACGGTGGGCAAGACAGTGGTGCCGCTGGCAGGCACAGGTGTACTAGGTCCACCGGCAGGTTGACAGGACGCCCCGTCCAGGGGATCTGGACTGTCAGCTGGCGCTTTTCCAGCGCCCACTGTCACAGAAACCTCAGTCCCAGACTTGCGAAGTTGGCGAATTTGATCGTAGAAAAGCATGAGGTCATCTCGGCTGGCATTGTCGAGATCGACTTGCGAGCCGTCAGCGCTGACGAGAACGACACTTGTCGTTGTGTGCTCTGTAGCTTCAATTAGACACTGTCGACACAATTAACATGAGAACAAACCAGGATGAGTGATTGCAGCATATCCTTTCAACAGCTGGCGCAACGTCTCCGATCGAGTATTTTTGGTCTTGATTTTCGGAAGCACAGCGTTCCCCGCACCATTCACCTCCAAAATGGGCTCGGCGGGGAGAGCCGCTACGTCAGCTCGATGTCAGCAAGTCAGAGTGGAACGAAAAATAAAGAAGAGTAACACACGAGATAGAACCTTGACTGCATATTCTGCAAACTCCTTTGTTTCTTCGTCCTCGCGTGAAGATGCATAGGGCTCGACTGAGTATTTGGGACCGACGGCGAGGCTGGGTGATTTATGTGAGGTGATGGTACTTATCTGCTAAATCGAACTCACCACAGTGTCGCGATTTTGTTGTCACGGTTGACAAAGCCGGCACGCACAAAGAACACCATCTCACCATGGCCAGTCCAGCCGTGACCCATCAAGCTCTTGAGTTTCTTGATGATGGCTACATCGACGGTTTCTTGATTCCTAAAAAACAAGTCAGAATGGGGGAGCTGAGCCGAAGAAAAAGCGAACTTAGCAATATCATCTGGCGTTGGTCCTGCTTCAATAACCTCGTTTGCGCAGCACGCATGTTCCTCCATCTGCGCCTTGACCAAGGCATCACTGCCATTGTACATCTTGGTCAGTGTCGCATTGTAGAGGGCTAAACGGTGCGTAACAGGTTTCCCCGCTGCTGCCTGGCGCTCTGCCTCGGTGTCGCGCTCCCGCACGATCTCCGCTTCATGCGCCTTCTTGAACATGGCGAATGCACTCGTGGCCCGAGGTTTGCGCTCCGCGCTGCTGTCAGCGTGCTTGAGGGGACGAGGCAACTTGTCAGTGGTGTCGTAGTGGTTTTTGATCATGAGCCACAATTTCTAGAGAAGTGGGACGATGAACAGAAGCTCCAAAGATGATGAACCCAGAGATGATACTCGCCTCCTTGAATGCGCCTATGTTGTAGTTTTTGTGCGCAAATTGCCACGTATCTTCGAAGACGTCGAACAAAGTCATTTTGACGTAATTTTCACAAGAGCCGCCAATTGAATCAGTCCGTACAGCTGCCACATACAGCGGGTACAGCTCTGCGAGGACCCAGCTGCGTACTGGGTCATCACGCAAGCCCAGTGCCTTGTACTCCCCTGCGCTCATCTTCTTCCACACTTGGACGGTTGTAGGAGCAGAATCGTGTAGTGGGTGCGGCGGCTGGAATTGAGGCGAGGTATTCGGAGGTGAGGACATTGTAGAGAGTGGATAGTGTGCAAGTCTGTGGGCTCGAAGTAGAAAGGGACACGAAAAGAGGTGTGTAACTGTGCAGCCCTGAACCACAGTAGCCAGATAACACTGCTCAGGCCGTGCCGTTCTTGCAAAGTTAGTGTCGCTCGTAGATTCATGGAACCGAGTAACGCTGCTCAAAGACCGCCGTTCAGCTTGGCGCTGACAGCATCGGAGAACGTGTCTTTGGGTAAAAGTTGGAAGCGTTATCACCCATCTTGCAAATCGGGGTGGTCGCTGATGTTGTTCCAGGTCAATCCGTCGACCCTACACCCAGATCCACCCGACCCTGGGTCTACACGATGCCCGACCCGGCCCGACCCTACAGGTCGGGGTTGAATTCCAGCTTTGATTGAGCTTGTACCAGGGGTTTGTGAGTTAGAGATCAAGGCTGTTACATACTATTATTATGCAGGCTAAATGGCTGTAAAGCGGTGAATACATCTCTCCAGGAAAGGTCGGTAGTTCGACAGAAAGATATACAATGTAGATATGTTGGGGTCATTTCACATACATTACACATGTAATAATTTGGTTACTCACCCACATGCAGGCCAACCCGGGTCGCCAACTCAAGCGTGGGCGTCGAAGCCCGATTCGATCCGAACAGCACAACAACAGAATGATGGCGTCAATTTGTAGGTACAAGCTGATGCTTCGCACTTAATTTGTAGGACCTCTGTGGACAGCAAGCATATATAAATCCACCCTTAACTCAATCTGGTATCGCACCTAAGACCATGGCTTCTCAGACACCTCCTACCCACACTCCTGTTTCTCACCCTCGTACTCCTGCCCGGTCACGAATACTTGAGCTACGCACATCCATTGAGCAGCAGCTCATTGCTCAGATCGAACAATTTGCTGGGCCTGCTCCACCTCGACCATATGCGCCGGACTCTTGCCGCATGCAAATGACATTGAGTTACGGACGTGGAAAGGAGTTTGAGTTTACCGTTGCTCGCTGGACTACATTCGTAAGTACTTATCAATCAAATTAGTCGGATTTTGCCTGATGCGCACTGACGCAGTGCGTGGCCCATCCCAAGGCACAGTGTGCAAGGGTTCAGCTGCTCTCTCCCAAGTTATCGGGCTGGAAGTTGGAGGTTATTCGTCACTTGTGGATCGAGTATGCACTCACCGGCAAGGAATGGGGAAAGCAGAATGTCCCGGCACATCTGATTCCTCCTGTCACTCCACGTCAGGATATTATTTCCATCAACAGTCAAGCAACCCCAAACTGCATTCACTTTCCGTGTCATGAGGCAATTCCAGGTTCATTCTTTGGCCTCAAAGAAGTCTGCCTATGACTATGTCAAAGCATTGTGTCAACTTACAAATAATTCTGACCCGGCTTCTGTGGCGGTGAGTGGCATTTAAATTTGGGACCTAAATTAAACATGCTTATGTATTGTAGAATCGATATCGAGAATTCCTGTTTGCATGTCGCATCTGGAGGTTTCTTACACTTGAGCGCCGTACTGGCCAGGCACATGGCATCGATCGATTTGTTCCACACCGTCGCCCAGGATCATTAGCACTGCGGTGTCCGGCATGCCCGGAGGTAGGGCTCAATGTGACGCTTGAGCAGATCCTGAATGCACCAGAGCATGAACGGTGCTTATCATGCATTTGCTGGTGTTTTCTTGCACTTACGTGCAGTTTTTTTAGGCACAAATGGACCTTTTATGTTTCAACCGACGGAAACTTCAAGATGCAACAGAAGAATAAGCAAAATGATCCGAACGACATGGGGCTCAACAGCGGCAATGCATACTGTGTACCTGCAATGAGACATAAGACTTATCTGAGTTCTCTCAAGCCCAATGACGAGGTATGTCTCCTTGAATACCTGTTCTTACATCTTATGGTTAAATTATACATGGTAGACAGGCACCTGCAGTCATTTAAAGGCTGCGCGGATGCAAGATATAGCAAAGCTCAAAAATGCAGTGATCACTGGTGTTGTTGCTGTACAGTGTGCGCGTCACGGGCTCTACCTCCCGCAGTCACTGGTTGATCTGATAAAGGGCGAGGGGTGCGTAGCTAGGTTGAATCTTCATTTTCTGTTGATCTGACTTGTTGTGAAGCTACGGCTACACTGTTCTTGCGCTGAGCTCTGGGCTTGGAATTGAAGCCCAATCATTACGTTGGATTCTACTGACATACGACATCTGGTGTCAGTTTAAGGCTAGGCTACTCGATCGGATCCGCGAGAGCTTCCTCGACATGCTTCCTGTCTTCGAAAGGATAGAGGGTGCAATCGGAAAAATGCACGTTCTGAACCACCAGGAAAAGTGCATGCTTCAATTCAACTTGAACTTACTGTTTCATGTTGGGTTGACAACAGGGGAGCTCATTGAGACGGGGTGGGCAGAGCACAATCTCACAGCAGGAAGCACAAAAGAGATGAATGATGGGCACCGACACGATGTCATTGATGCAACCTGTGATCACTGGAACTGGGAGAAGACGATTCACTTAGGTTTGTTTGCACACTCATTAACAGGAAATGCTTCTAACAGAGACTAGCTTCTACTTTGAGGCGACTGTATCGTGTCGCACATCGTGAGAGGCGGAATAGGCGACTGTTCTTCGATGAACTTGATGAGGCAATGAGCCTGCGCCATCCGTTGGATGCATCAAAATGGCGACAGATGTGGGATGGCCGGGTGATGACTGTTGAGCGAGACGGCAAGGAAGTCAGTGTGTTTGACACAAAGTTTTCATCAACGTCTGGTGAGTGTCCTCAGTGGACCAAAAATTCTCAGATCAGATTTACATTGTCTAGCACCACCAACACATGCTGCTGCATATGCGAAACTCATGGCACTGGAGCCAAATTCAGGTCAAGACAAATTGCATCGCCTCGGCGATCTCGGGCTCATCGATGATGGATTAAAACTCGAGGGAGAAAAGTGTGTCTTCATTGAAACTCTAAGTTTGTGTATCCAGCTGAGAACAAGTTATTCCCTCCCAGAGAGCTTGTGAAACGAATGGTTGCCCTATCTGCAGGGGAAGACTCAACCACAGCCGCACGAGAAAAGCTATACTTGGCAATTGTGGACTTTCACGGGCAGATGGCAGAGCGTGTTCCTGCTCTTGAAACTCGCATGAAGGCGATGAATCCTGACAAACCAGAAGATGCCCCTCTCTACCGTCCTTCTGAGATTCAAGCCAATCAACGGTCTGCTCTGAAATTGGAGGCGCTGACTGTTGCTGAGCGGGAACTGCGAGAGTCGGACGCACACGAGGCCTTGTCTGAACTACGGACATCAATCCGCACTTTCAACTGGAACCTTTCAATCAAGAAGAAGGACATTCATGGTATCGAAGCCAACACACGTGCGGGAAAATTCCTTCAAACTCTCAGCAACGATATTCACGTTGCTGGGGATAAATATCGCCGCATCCGTAGTGCCCTCATCTCCCTGGGAATGGCTGAGAACAACTCTACGTTTCAGGCCCTCAATCGCAAGGAACAATACGGGAGGGGAGGGCGTCAACCTCAACTCGGTGACTCACGGAAGCGCGAGCCTTGGTTTTGGCATTCATCTCGACCTTCGGGTCTGAATCCAGCCGAGTCACAAGAATGGGAAAAAGAAAGTAAGCAAGAATTCGGACTGAAGAAACCAATTCATAAAACTTTCTCAGTGGATCGTGTCCAATGGTTCCGAGAACGCGCCCTCCTTGAACGTGCAATTGAAGAAGTTGAGATTTTGGATGCTGAATTCGAGCGTGCAATTACCTGGTTCGGCAAAACCAGCGAAATCTGGACCAAGCTTGCCCTCGAAACTGGTAGCATCGATCTCGGCATCGCTTTTTCTTCAGGGCCAAATGACTACAATCCCTCAGTGGGCGGGTGGCAGGCATATGCCCACAAACAAGCAGCGATGTATCTCAATCTTCGACTCGGCTGCGAGCAAACAAAAGCGGGTCTGGCGGGGATGGTCAAGCAAGATTTGGAGAAAGAAGATAAAAAAGCAAAAGAGAGAGCAGACAAGGAGGTAAAGAGTGGGAAAGATTCACTCGAGAATGACTACTCAGTGAGTGTCGTATTACTCAGCTAAATTTCACTCAATTGTGCAGGAGTACTATACGGGACTGACTGCTGCACTTTGAGTACATACTATAGTACTGATATGTATCGATTTGTCCTTGGATGACGCCCCTGTGGTTGAATGTGGATTATATTTTTACTCATGTCCGAGAGAGACACAAGTTGGTCTGATCCAGTCCTTAACTAGGACCGGAGATGTCGGCCCGTCAGCGGGGGGGGAGGGGGGAGGCGAGGATCACTGAGGAACGTGATGGCCGTGCGCATTGACGATTCGACCACATATTTAGGTTGTCTGCGGCGGAAAGTCACGACGTGTGGTCCGGCGACTCCCGGCGATGACTCGGCATCTTCGGGATGTTGATTTTATGTCTGTTTGGGAAGCCGTAATTAACGCGTAAATGGACGGTTACGGGAGGACATTTACGGGCTACACCGTCCTGTGCCCGTACCGTTGAATAATGCCGTGAACCTGGTGACGGTACGGGCACGTAACCGGTTTTACGGGCTGTCATCCCGTAAAAATACGGGATGGTTTGATGCCCTATTAGTTCTGCATGCACACGCGTCGCTAACCCTGGCGGTGAGGTTCAGAACCTCTTCCGAACCTGAACCAAACTCGAGCCGAGTCTGCATTTGCATCACGAGCTCTTGTGTACAGTTTGATGGGACATTCTTTTTCGATCATCACCTTGCTCGCATTGGGCTGGCTGCACCACCCCGCCTATCATCCCTCCTCGCCCTGCTCTATTCTCCTTGCTCACCCATGTGCCACCCAATAACGACGAGACCGCGGTCAGCCCCGCATGACTACATCCACACACGCCACCTGCTGCTGGTCATGGTCCTGCCCCGTGAGCAAGGCATTGATTCGGCCACAGTATGTACTCCTGTGCATGCATTCTCTGAGACATATACTGAACCCTTCTACCACCTCTGCAGAGACACACCCTGTTTACACCCTATGCCCACGCTATTCCCTTCCTGCTGGCATCGCACCGCCCACATCCTGTCCCTTCCGGGCCACCTCACACACCTAAGCTCACCGTACCCTGGCATGATGCCGCCTTGCCCGCCGCTCTTTCACTCTGTGTGGCGACCCCCACATATGGTGTGCTGGATCCTCAGCAGCATTCGCAGCCTCAGTCAGATCAGTGATTTGATTTTTCGTCATGTTCCCACTGACAGTATGCCAGATTAATTTCTGTTCGGTTATGCGAGATTAAATCTGTGCCGCCACTACCGTTTGATGTTTGTTTCTGTTATCTCTTCATTCTCCCGATCTAATCTGTGCTTATATTCACTGCCTCTAGATTAAATTTTCTCGAAGATTAAATCGCCCGTGAGTGTTTTTGATTTGACTCTTTTCCCTAGTATTACCTAGATTAATCCGGCAACACAGCTTCCTGCGGAATAATCTCGATACCTGTGATGGTTCATACAAGATTAATCTGAGTGGTAGTGGTGGATCCGTTTCTGGATAGCTGGGAAGTTCACAACAAATCCTGTAAAAAAATTAATTTTGATCATCTACATTCGCAGCATCAGTTAGATCACTGATTTAATTTTCCATCATGTTCCTACAGGCAGCGGGCTAGATTAATTTCTGTCCAGTTGCTAAAAAATTCAATCTGTGCCGCCACTGCCGTTCGATGCTTGTCTCTGTTCTCTCTTCATTCCCCCGGATCTAATCACTGCTTAGATTCACCACTTCGAGATTAATTTTTTTCGAAGATTAAATCGCCCAAGCCCTCTGTGAGTGCTTATTTAATCCTTTACCAGCACTACCCAGATTAATCCAGTGACACAGCTTCCCGTGGAATTAATCTTGGTACATGTGATGGGTTTTCCAAGATTAATCTGGGTGGTGGTGGGGGTTCCCTTTTGGATAGCTGGGAAGTTCATAGCAAATCGTGTAGAAAATTAATTTTGATGATGTACAAATTCGTGGCAAAATTTAATCACATCTACTGATATCACTGTCAAATCTAGATCGCAGAAGGACTTCCGACCAAGACAGTTCCAGAGGGTACTTCACGCCGTCCAAAAGCGTCGAAGGAACCGAAGTGACGGCTCAAAAAACAGAAGACCACACTTGTAAGAATCTATATGAAGTTTGATTAAGCAATGCGCGGCTCAACGGAAAATCAGCTTTGAACCTTGATTGTTTAGCCACATGAAAGAGGATAGGGAGGGCCAGGGGCATCGGTGAGGTACAGAGGTTCTGTTTAATCAAGGGTAGATAATCAAATGATCAGGTTCTGTTTAATAATCTGGAAACCGTTCATGTTCTGTTTGAACATGAACAAAAACAGTGCTCACCAAGCCTCAAAGGTGAAATATGCCAAGCAGGGGGCTCGAACGAGGGACCTCTCCGAAACTGAGGAAATGGAGGAGAAAGCGGCATAACCATTAGGGCATGCAACCGTTGCAAGCTACCTACCGGCCTGAAATAAGCTAGGTACTAACTAACATTTTGGACTCATACTTTTTATGGATCCGTGAGGGACCTTGTAAGCAAGAGGTAGTCAAGGCTTGCATGGACCATGGTGGTGAGATAAAGGTCATAAATCAGTGTGGGCCACGCATCACCAAACTCTCAATCCCATGACTTCGGATCTGCCAAGAGTCCCAAGACGTTCCTGTACCACCATGTCACTGCCTCACCCCGGTCCCTATCTAGTAGTTGCCCACCTATTCTGCCGAGCATGACTTGCCCCATGCCTGCCTCGAGGCTTCAACACCCTCTCTCATTTTCAGTCCAAGGAATAACTTGGAAGCAATTCCCTTTCCGGTGGCTCTGTGTGCAATTTCAAATTTGGGCTGTTTCTGGAGGTTTGGACCTCACAATATATGTTTAACTCAAAATACCATGTATTCTGACCTTCTCAACCCCGAGAAAATCCGCCTCTTGAACCTACACTCTGGTTGCTGCCATACGAGCCACAATATTGCCTCATGTCTGTCTCTGCACTCAGTTTAAATCCTCCTGTGAAGGTGTCTATCACGAACTATGCTCCTCCTCTATCCAGCTGTCCATGTATTACAAGTCCTCCCGCTCCAGTCCTCAGAACAACAATTTGTTTACCAACTCGCAAGGTACCATGTCACAAGATACATAATATAAACCAAGCTCATGCGCAGGCCTGTGATACCAACTGGGCTTCCTTTCTTCGCTCTTCGTCAACAAATGCAACAAGATTAGCATTCCTCTCGAGCAGATTCTCATACCCGAGCTCCCTCAGCTTCTGGTGAACCTCCGCAGTCCTTCTGGCATACATCGCAGCCTTCTGGCGCGCATAGGCAGCTGCTCCCAGCTGATCAGGCAGCTGCCTCTCAGCCAATTCAGACCACACTGATTGCATCTTGGCAAAACTGCGACCCGTGCGCAATAATTCGGCGAGTTTTTGTTCCACTTGCTCTTGCCACCGCTGCATTTCTGCCTCGGCACGGAACCATTGCACTCGGTCGCCTGGATACTTGTTGAGTAAATTCATCAAGCTTAAAGATCGAATATAATTACCTTCGACTGCCCATGCATCCATTTCTGCGTCCGTCATGCTTGTTAATTTACCAAGCTGCCACAACCACCCTTCTGGTCGATCTGGGGCAGTTTTTGGGACGTCTCGTGTCTTCGGTTTGGGTGCTACGTTACGGCGATATTGTGAGTGTAATCCGAATTAATCTTAAAGGAAAACCTCACCAGATTTGCGTCTTTCCATCTGTGTTCCCGCAACAACTGGACTTCTGTTAAACACGATCGATGCAATAGAAAAACAGCACTCACCTTTTGGACTCCCCTCCGCACTGGTAGTTGAATCCTCCATATCAATATCCCCGTCCTTATCATATGATCCAATCGTGCGTAGGGCCGTCGCCCTGAAGAGCAGACCATCTGTGCGCTTAGAATCTCCAACATGCCTCTTTTGCTGAACTGATTTCATGAACAGGTCGCTCTCGGTCAGTATGGGAAAGGTTGAAAAGCCGTTGAGGGAGATCATGGCCACGCGGGATGCGTGGTACGACTCCATGTGGTGTGTCTGCCAATTGGTAGCTTCGAGGATCTGGTCTCCTGCACGTGAGTTTTGCTTTTGCTGCCGATCATTCTTGCCTTTACGATTGCGAAGTGCGCTGATAGCTTTCACCACACCTTGCAGTGCACGCAAAATATCGAACACTTGACCTTCCCTCCACCTGGATTCCTCCACCGCGAGTATGGTAAGCTCCAGCTGCTGTCTCTCCACCGACGAAAAATCAGAAGGCAGATAAAGGCACTCATCCTCGGTTGCCGGCGCAGCAGTGGTTTGGGAGGCCACTTTGTCCGCAACCTTGGGCATCAAGTGCTTCTGTTCTTGTCGGAACGCTGCGAGCTGGTCTCGTAGTTTTGTGGTACGTGTGGTGATTTCTTTTCTCCGTGATTGAAGCTCGTGCTCATTGGTATTTGTGATCAAGTTTTTGAGCTTTCGCCTGGCATATTTGGTTCAACCAGTTGTTGTGAAAATGATAGACAGAAACGTACTGTGATGCTTGGATCCTCAAACCAGACTCAAGAAACCGCGCGACCCTGTTTTTTGGGATCATAGTGGACGAAAAATTGTCATCTTCGGCCAGCATCTTTTCATAAATGCTTTTTTGCGAGGGCACTGATGTTACACCATGAGCAACAAAGAAAACAATTACAAAGGGGATAACCTTTGGTGGTAGAATGCTTATACACACTCACTGCTTCCTTCCTAACTTTTTTCGACGTCCGAGGCATTTTCCGCCACTCCGGGACTCTGTCTTTTGATGAAATACTGAGTGCGACGAAATGATTTCGCTTCTCGGTGTATTTGCGCTTGGCCTCCTGGATATCTTCGGCAAGATCAACAGCTTCGAGAGACTTGGGTGAGTACTTGCGAGGTTCAACCAACAATGACATACCGAGGTGCATAGTTTTTTTGTGATTCCAGTCACCATGATGATTGATTATTGTGTCTTGTCGATGGCCAAGGTTCATTTGTCGAACATGTGGACCGAGTTGGTTGGCTTTGGGCCAATAGTGCTCCGCAGTTTCTCCATGAAAATGGCCAACACATTCCATGTACGCCGTGCCAAAGAGATACGTACAGGAATCTTGATGCCCTTGGACATGCAGTGCCGGTACCCCCCAGCGCATTTTTTTGACGGATTGCAGTTGATCTGGAAAATGCTTTTCGAACCGGGACACGAGGTTAACCACGTACTCGCACGCAATGTCATAGGTCGCGGCTTCGTCCAAATCACCAATCTCAGCCTGAAATTTGAGCGTAAACTTTTCTCTGGGTTTGCGATTTCGCAGGGCCATTGCCAAAGCATAGTCTGCGTTGGCAAATCTGATCGTAAGTAGGTTCGAAATGAGTGTAGGAGCATTTACGACCAGAACAATGCAATACCTTTCGGCATGTGGCAGATCAACGGAGGAAAGAATGAACACATGGCTGCACTGGCAGTTTACGGTACCAGTGATAGCCATGTTCTTGAACTTCTTCTTGTCTTGCTTGTTGACGACCTTGAGATAGTTGCAGGTGGATTTCTAGTACAGTTATCAGCCGGTTGATATGGACAGCAGATGTAACGGTACCTCGGTTGACTCGGGCACCGCTCGCAAATACTCCTGATATTCCGACTCAGGTGGGAAGTAACCCTTTCCCGCGCAGAGAGAAACATCGTCAGAGTCTGTATTTTTACTGAATTGGTTACATTGGTGATTTCCATCGAGTGTTCGTTGTGTCTGATTCAGATGTCTGCTTTGAGAGGTGAGTATACGTTGGTCTCAGGAACTGTATGATGTACCGCAAATGTACCGGAGTTTTCGGGCAGTTCGGATCAGAATTGAAGGCTGGCTCGGGGCAGGCCGGGCACCAAACAAGGAGGTTGCCGGCTGGGCGATGTGAGAGGACATCATCAATTCCGTGGAACTGGCCGGAGCGTTTCCGCAGGGTGAGGAAATTAAACACACGAACTACTCGCAGAAAAGCAGCGTATGGGTTCTGTAAAATGTGTGGGAGTTATGCCAATTCATGCGAACAATGATTCGTACCGGAACATCGGCAGTAAATGAATTGTCAGTCAATCGACGAATAGCGCCCAGATAATCATATGCGGCCTTCTTGGATTCGAAATTGTGAAGTTGGAAGTCTTTGAGCATATTAATTGTGAAGGCTGTGTGTGGATCTTTGGCGGTAGCAGGGAACATCCCGGAACGCATCAATTGTCGAATTTTATTCGGGGGTTGCTCCTGACAGCCGCAAAAAGCTAGCTTTGTCGAATGGACACCGTTCCCATCAGCAATGGTGAATATGCGCGCCGGAGTCGGGTCTTTGCATGTGTTGCCGTTGTGTCCAAGTTGAATGGTGTGACCGAGCCTCGAAATCTCATTCCGAATGAAGAACTGAGCAAGTGGGTCCCAGACCTCCGCCCAATGAATCGGATGGTGGATATGAGATCGAATGAAGCAGTCTGGACACGCAGCCGGATAACTTATGCAATCAAAGCATTTCGTAGTTCGATTGGCTCCAGATCCGCAGGCACAAGGAAGTTCAGTGTCGATATCTGCCTCTCGGTCGAGGAGAAGCTTCCCAATCTCGTCAAAATGGTCCCCGAAGTCATCCAATAGCTGGCCATTCTGGTATGCACACATGTCAGGGTCGATAGATAGACACTCGCAGATACCCACCTGAGTACGAGCTTTGCGCTTTTCAACATTCGGTTCCGACAACGTCTCCGTGTTGGCGTTGGCCTGGGATCCCGAATCCTGATTCAACGTTACTTTTAGTGGATGCAGTCTCGGTGCCGTCGCAAGCACATGACTGTGGCTAGAGCTTCCGGCGTCGGAGGTGATTGTGTGGTGGACATGCTTAGCAGAAGGACTGCGGATGGGAATATGGGTCATTCCATCCATCGGCGGCTGCTTTCGTTTTTTGCTCATGGCGGTAGAAAGGGAAGGGGAGAAGAGCCGAGTGTACTGCTATTTAAGCGCAAAAAAAAAGGGCTGTGTTTTACCCCAAATAACAAATAGGATTCGTCGGATGGTTCCGTGAGAACAAAATGAAGGAGTGATTCAAGACACCTATTCGAGGAGCAGTGGATCATCAAAAAAAACAAGCGAGGGTGATAATTTGACGACTGTAGCGACAATAGATGATAGCCATACAGGAGGCAGTCCATTGGTAATTCAAAGTTCAAATGTACCAGGGTATATCAGGGTATCGTATCAGTGGCGGTAGAAGAAACGAGGTAGATCTAAGGGAAAAGCGCATCGAGGCAACCATCAATATCCGCATGGACACCCTCGGAACGAATGAATATCAGCCGGTTCGCGAAAGAAACGGGGACGCCGATCTGCCAGGTGTCGCGTGTCCAGGTTTGAATGTAATCTAGGTAACGCTCGCCCTCGATTCGGGTGTTGAAGCCGATGCGGAGAAGCGTCTCGTGGTAGTCAGCGATGAAAAACATTGGCACATCGTCTTGTGGCTCTTTTTCACGCGGGTAGACAGTCATGCGAGCCGGGCTTCCGTATCCTGGTAAAATATCAATATCAAGGCTAAAAGTAATCAACTGAAGTAACCACAGACCTTGACAAAGATAATGAGGCGGATGGGCGTCAAAATGTCGAGAACGGCAGGATACACCAAGTCCGGAGACGGGATACGAGCCGAGGTGCTTGAGCCGCTATCCGTGGTAGTGACCTGGGCTGTACACCGCCATTGTAAGAGAAGACAAAAGAGAATTAAGCAGTGCATACATAATTTAGGAGGAACCATGGTAAGAGGAAGAATAAAGCCATTGGGGGAATAGTGGGCTGGGACGTGTTGAGGTTGGGAAGCGATTGTGGTGACTGCAAACAGCGAATGAGAGGGTGAATTAATCAACAGCGAAAGGCTATGCATACCAGGATTCAGGGCCAGAGAATGGGCTTGCGAATAAGGAAGGAACGACTGGGATGGGGAAGACTGGTGAGATGTGTCAGCCAGTTATCCGCACTGCGAGGAAAGTAATACCCACCGTATTAGCAACCAGAGTGGTAGATGTTGAAGAATCAGACGGGTGAGACAGAGGGGAGCTGAACCGGACTCTCCGACGCGTCGGAGTCGGAGAGGTTCCTGGGGATGCCCTGGTGCGGGAAGAGGAGCTGGAGGGGTACGGGGCAGGGCGCTGTCGTCGACGTTCGTCCACGCGGGGTCCTTTTGGAGTTGGTGCAACCTCGTCCCTGGCCCGGAGCAGATCCCGAACTTCGATGTTGTTGTCGGCGAGATCTCTACGAGCAGCAGAGAATTGGTGATAACGTTTGGGGCAATTCGGATGTGAGTCGTCTCGGCACTGGACGATACATCAATGAAGAGCGAACGAAGGAACAATGAAAACGAGACTCGCCCACTGATACCATTGTCCAAAGCCCCAAAGTCCCTTCTTTCCGCCTCCAACATTTAGCCTTGGACATGTGAGAACATGATCGCCGAAATGAGTAGGCCGGATGGCGTCGTGTGGACAAGGAACAAGCTTGGCAAGCAATTTAGAGAGATCACGATTGATTTCGGCCTGCATCTTCTTCTTGCCGCCAAAGTAGCCAAGGCACTGTGCAAAAGGGAAGTCGGACATGAGGAAGTAGTAGAATAGGGAATGGAAGACGAAAGCGGAGACGCTTATATACCAGGGGTGGGTGCTCACCAGACAAGTCGGAAACAGGCAAGGGCGGTGAATGAGCGGGAGCAATGTCAGGGAGCAGAAGCTCCCGACTTGCCCGAATGCATCAAATCACATCGCAAGCGAGCGGCCCGCCAGGGTTGATAAACCCTGAAACAGAGAACTTACATCCACAGAGCTCCATTCCACGGTTGTCAACGACAGTGGAACATGGTGAAATGGGAAAGAAACGGAAGCAGAAGGTAATGCATTTGATGTTCTTCAAGCGAGCGGCCCGCCAGGGTTGAAACAGCGAACTGCGTCCACAGCTCCACTCCACGGTTGAGAATGCCAGTGGAACTTGGCGGAATGGAAACGAAACGGAAGCAGAAGGTAGTACATTTGATTTTCTTCAGGGTGGATAAACCTGAAACACGTACTCCATGCCAAATTGTGCTCATCGAATTGGATGAAGTTAAACCTGTGTGATTAAAAGCCTCAATCCAGCGGATAGACAACTCGGGCAACCCGGGATAGGAATATAAGGGTGGGGAAACATGCTCGGACTGCATATGCCAAGGCAACCCGAACTTTGAACCACGCTGTAGCTACCGAGTCTGTCTCACACATATTTTTGGATGAGCAACCCATCCATGATTTTTCAACCAATGTTGATCACTATTTGTCCGATCATGATGTTCTGGTTTTCAAGACAAATGGGCGATAGGTAGTGTATTTATTCTTGAGCGAGTTCAAAGCCGACTATTGCCTTAACAATAAAAAAGCACCCTTAGTTAACTGGCCCCTCCCGGTTCGCCCACTCCTTCGTGACACGGTAACGTGATCCACTGCCTCGCCTATGTTCGATGATCTCGTAACACAAGGCCGAATATATTCTGAACCAACTGAGATCTCTATTTCAATCACATCTTACATCGGTAGTTTCAGGGCCGTTTCAATGCAGATCCCCGATCATATGCACAGCAGACTCGAAACAGATGCACATTAGAGTTGAACCTGAAAGACTAATAAGGCGCTCATGACACACACGCGGCTTACGGCCGTTGTTTATCCAATAGATTCAGGGCCAGAATTTTTCTGGCGGCGCAACGACCCTGTGTCGATCCATTCCTTCCGAACATGAGAAGATCCCCCATCTGTCTCGCCACATTTGCCACTTGTTCCTCATTCTCTTCCTGCTTCGCCCACCACCCTCCCTTGCCCTCATCTTCCCATCCCATCTGTACACGGATTCATGGCGAAGGGTCAGTTTGACCGTCCCCAGAATGATCACATTGAGTCGTTCTTCCCGGAATTTGCAAAAGAGTTGGACAGAGGAGTAGATGGTGCTGCGTTAACCAAGTGGAAGCAGGCAAAGGCCTCCAGTATCATGGAATCCCCCGCATTTAACAACCTGGACCTAAAAAAGAATCCAAGGAAGGCATGGTTCGAGGTATCTGCATTGTTCGCCTCCACGCTTGCAAGGCTGAATGATTTCCCAGATGATTGTCCGGAAGTTCACGAACTATCGGAACCAGGTTTACCGCAAGTCTGCGACAGCGACACCAACCCCAGCTCTCGCCAACAGGAAAGCAAACCCGTTGCTCAAATTTTCCTCCATCACAAGTGGACGTCAGCAATTTGCCAAGGAAAACTCGGAGTCCATCACGGCCGCAGCTCATCAACGCCTTCTTGACACCGACAACAAAAGCCTGGCTGCAGTGTACCAAAACGTTCTCAAAGAGCGCTGGGACTCATTGAGTGGAGAAGAGCAATTGGACTGGAACGAGCGTGCAGAGAAAGAGGCAGGAGATACTTCACAGTGAGTAATTTGTCTCATCTTCTGTCCATTGTATTCAATGGAACGCAGAAACCAACGTGAATTTGTTGAAACTATGAGTCTTGCGCTCCGAGACCTGTGTCAAGGCGGACTTATCGGTGATGCAGAGATGGTGTTATGGTATTCATTTCGAGAGGTTGGGAATGGCGATCTCATGGCCGGGAGGTATGTTCAATATTCCGCAGACGTGCAAACTTGGGCTTTTGTGTAACTGGATGTAGCATTCACAGTCATTCTGTCCACAACGACACAAACTTCGGTGTTGGACTGGATTTTCATGCTGAATATCAGAACGCCTGGTGGGATTTCTGTGATCATTCAATACCATGTGCGCCGTTGTCTTGCTGCATTGAATGTTACAGTTGACTATTGGTCTAGCCCACGTGGTTCCAAATCCATTGGTCCCTCGCAACGCAGCTGGGCAGCCTGTCTTCCCATCTATTGATGTCAACACCGTCAAGATAGCAGAAGTCCGCACCCTTCTCTCCGATTATTTCGACCAATGCTGGGGTGAGCAGTTGAATGTTCATTTCATTGCTGCAATTAAATATGATGTAGCCCATCGGGCGGTCGGCGGTCAAGCAACAAGCATCCCATGGGATAAAATCGTCTCTGACCCGGCCGCATATTATGATACGGAAGCATTTCGAATGAAATTAGACCATCCGCAGAACTTATCCGCAGTGCAAGTCCTCACACTCAAGAGCTCCTGTCGACCTCCCTCATCGATAGTCCTGTGCCATTCTGTTTTCTTGAGCTGGAACCACCATCTCTCCCGCCATCGATTCTCAAGCACAACAATTCAGCCCCTCTCCAATCGTCGACGATACAGCCTCCGAAATCTGAATCAGGACCAACGGGTCCACTCGACACAGGTCATGAACGGAAAATTGTGCATCCAGAGCTCTCTGAGAGGCCATCTCCGGTGGTTGGTTCATCTCCAATTAGCCAGCGCGACGGCTCGAACACTCCACCCCCGATCCAGCCCTTACGTTCGCCTTCCCCACTGCCGACCCCTCCCTCGCGCCAAACGGGTGTGAAAAGAAAGGCTAAGAAAGGACCAGAGTAAGTATGCTTTTGATTTGGATCTGGGTGTTGTTCTGACTGGTGACTAGAGGGACAGAAGAGCGCCGTAAGCAAGATGCTAAAAAACCTAAACTGCGGTAAGCCTGCGCCTGTTGCTCTCCACTCCATTGCAGAAACTGACCATCCACAAGTAACACCACGGCATCCTCTTCTACGGCGTCAACCAGACGCAGATCTACACGCACCACAGTCTCGTCGACCAAGTCAAACACCGGTGTAAAGTCGAGGAAAAGGTGCCGTACATTCCACGGGTTTGGCATAAGTCCGAGCTAATTCTCTTCGCAGTCGACCTGGGTGGTATATGGTTGATTCAGACGGCAATGAAGTTGTGGAGGAATGATCACCGTCGCGATCTGTTCAGTAGGTCACTTTGGTTTGCCTTTGCATTGGATGTCCGTTCATTATTGTTTTTTAATATTTTAGCCTCTATCGAACGTGTAAGTCCTTGAACACCATTCTGGTTAACATGGTTCTTAGTTTGCACCACCTTTCTGTTTAGGTTTTAATCATCTGTTGTTAATAGTTCTTCCCTCATCCACAGACCTATTCAATCCAACTCTGTTCTGTTCATCATTGTTTCGTTCATCATCCGTCTTACACTGAGTGTTCAGCTTCTCTTGAGCAGTAAGTCCTTAAACACTGTTCTGGTTAACACGCTCTGTTTAACATGGTTCCTAGCTTACATCACTTTCCCTCCGGGCTCGGCCATTCGCTTGATTTCGACCACCCTTTGCCAATCGTCCCTCCCTCATCCACAAGACTGACTCAATCCAATTTTGTTCTGTTCATCGCTGTTTTGTTAATCAGCCGTCTTATTCTTTCTACGTTCAGTAGTTTCAGCTTTTTCATTCGAGCTTGTAAGTCCTTCAGCACTGTTTTGGTTAACATGTTCTGTTTAACATGATTCCCAGCTTTCCACCACCCTCCGCTAATTGTTCCTCCCCCATTCACAAGACCGATTCGATCCAATTCTGTTTTGTTCATCACTGTTTTGTTAATCAGCTCTCTCATCCTTTTTGCCTTCAATTTCGATTTGAACACGTTTCATCAGTTCATTCGTTACCCCTTGTTCACCCGAGTTGTATAATAAAATAAATGTTCCTTTGGATACTAATGGCACACTTCAAGTGATTGAACAATCACAGATTAAGACAGATCATGCGTGGAGACGCAAAGTGATCAAGCAAACTTCATATGGTTACTGACTGGCAAGATTTTCTGCGCCGCTTTCTGGTGATGGACTGGATAAACATCGTAAGAAGAGGCGATGGCGGATCAAAAAAATGCACTTACGAACGGGAACCAAAAGACCGAGGACCACCCACCGGCGGCAGAGCTTGTCGCACCGGATGCACAGGACGGGGAGCAGACGAGACTGGTGAGAGTGCAGACACTGCCTTCTGGAAGAATGATGTAATCGACGTTGCTTTCAAGCTTTTCTTTCTGGGTTGTGTGGCTGCAGCTTGCAGCTCTGCAGAACGATTCTTGCAAGTCTCCGAACCCTGGTGCTGGAGCAGATTGGCGGGCCCTGCAGTCCCAACGTGGACACTCAAATGGCACTTGGGACATTCTAAGTGACTGTCGGCGGTATATTTGACCACACTGCCGGCGGCTGGTGCGAGAGAAATCTGACACAAATCCATTAGAATCCCGGCACGATCTGGAGCAATAACGAAATGGTATCACCGTTGATTGGAACTGTCAACCGTCGGGAGGCTCTTCCGGCATCTTCGACGCTGGTCCAAGAGGAGGAATGACGAGAAGAGTGGGAGTGGGACTCGCTTAAATTAAGCGAGTCCCACTCTGGGTAAGCGAGTCCCACCCGCAGTGGGACTCGGCTGTACAACAGCCATCAAAAGTGCGACTCGCTTAGCCAACAATCATCGATCCCGTCGCACCAAGCATTGTCCCGCTACCCGAACTGACTAGCCGGAAGGAAGGAAGGAAGGAAGTTGAATACCGGGGCGGTCCCAATAAGGAACAACCGGGGCTATACTACATACAAGTATAATTGTATGCTACAGATATCGTCGCCCTTACACCATTTCACAAACTGAGTACCCCGTCAGACATCTCCCCAGCAAGACGGTAATAAAAAAGCAAAAATACCGGTGGGTTAGTCGAGATGCATCATCCGGGGCCCCAGGGCGGCCTGGTGTACAGGATCCAATATTGTGAGAGTAGCTTAGTATATTTATTCCAGCACGTTGTATGTGTAGGCTGCAGGTCTAAAGAGTGGGATGGTTGAGTAATGTAGTAGTACATCGTAAGTATACTTTGCGAGTTGCTGTATAATGTCAAAATTGCCCGTCTGAACTAGGTATCGTATAAAGCCGTCTGCGGAGGGTCGGGTTCGTGCACGCAGCCGCGAACATGGCTGAGGCCGCGTTGGATGCGCCAGCCATCGGGGGTTTTTCGGAGAGGAATGATGTGCCGACAGACCCCGGTCTACCCGAGTCGATACCCACCGACGTGAACGAGGCGGCCAAGTACTTTGGACGGTTAGGTCTCGATTGAGGGTGTGGTGGGATGTTGGAAGATTTCAGCAGGCAGCATGAGGGATAGTAGTAAGCGCGTTCGATTGCATCAAGGTACGGCAATGTAGAGCATACACAGCGTATTAGATTAGATTGCAGCAAGAAAAAAGTGCACGCATGGAGAACAGACTGGCGGCGTGTGAGAGTGTGACACCGAGAATCCAGGCTGTCTTCCAGTTTTCGGCACACGTCATAGGAAGGATTCCGGGACGTTCAGGTGGAATCGGAACGAGAATGTCGCCCTGAATATCCCGCATAGACAGGGGCAAACAAATCCAAGTCTTATTTTCGGAGAGATATAATGGACAAAGGCCCAGGCGGTCCCAGAGGACTTTGGCAATGGACAATAAGGTGCTCGGTGGGCAGGGAGCTAGTTCGGAAGCGAAAAGTCGTTGAGAGCCCCTATTCCGTGTGATGGCCAAACACAAGATAGGATAAGGTATCTGTGGCCGTTCCGTTATGCGTCTGGGTAATACAGGTTTCCTCTTTCTCTAGGCCATTGCAGTCAACGATGAGGATCTCAGATTTGGTGCGAGGGTCCCCATCCAATAAGCTAACTGCGGCCGTTCTGAGTACGCCATGTATCCCTTTTGTGCTAGTTATGCATCCGGGTAATAATGGTTTCCTCTTTCTCTAGGTCATTGCAGTGGAGGTGGGTATCTGTCGTCGACTTCGACACCGGCGGTGGGATAGGGGTAACGATGACCACCCCAGACCGCTCAATTTCGGTACTGGGCGACGCCCACAGACGAGTAGACTGCTTAGGTGCAGAGTGTTGGCTGGTTAGGGCGAGTAGAGGCTCAGAGTCGCAGAGACCTGAGTTTGTGGATCGAGCCAGAACCCGTCCTACAGCCGTTTATTGAGGTACCCGCATGCCGGTGATCCGTGAAGAGTGCTCACCTGCCTCTACCATCTGCTTTAGCACTGCCCATTGACGTGTACCTACAGCCAATTGCGAAACACGACACTGCCGCAACTGTGTATCTATCGGAGTACCCGCCTCAACCTATGCTCTCGCTCCTGGCCCTTCCCATTTTTTGCTCTTTGCTCCGGTCTCAGCTCAGTTTCCTCCACTTTCTTGTGTTTTTTTTTGGCTTGTATTCCACTCGGTCAGATGTTTTTCTACCCGATCTCAGTCTATTGCTGTGCTCTCATATATCCTATTTTACTAATTGTTCTGACTATGAATTGTAACAAATTCAACCCACAATAACAAGGAACTTTCACAGGGGGAAAAAGAGGGGGCACCTGTCATAATGGCATCCCAGCGGCATCCCACCCGCACTTGCTGAGTCTTTGTCACGGACTTGATAGGGAATTGACATAATGATAGTTGCCTTTGTTTCTGGAACAACCGGCATGATCTCTAGATTGGGCAAAGGTTTCCCATGTGCCGAAAATATATTGAGTTGAAGATATCAACAGTTCAGCTGTGATTGTGTAAGAAAATTTTGTCTGCAAGTGCAGAGAGTTCAAAGGCCACCATACTGGACAGAGTCTTTAGCTGACTTAAGAAACTGTTGGGTTCCAATTGTGAGAAACAATATTTATTTATGACCTCTATTCAGTGTCCAAAAAACCACCATAAATCATTCGACACTTCCTGAATCAGGCTGTGAAGGTCTTCTCTATGCTGACAGAAGAGTATAACACATGTTTAGGTTGCAGAAACTTGTGGCTTGCGAGTAGCAATTGAGTTTCAACTGTTACAATGACAACACGCCCGAGCGTCCACAGATCAGTATGATGATCAGGGATTGGGAGGTGCAAGGTATTAACCGTATCGTCAATGAAGTTGAATAAAACGCTAGGAGAGGTACAGAATATCTACGACTAGGCTACGACTATATACTGTTCTGTGTATCTAATCATTGTAACTATCGTCAAGTTCAACCGTGAGCTATACCTTCCTAATAAGTAATTGTGAGTAAAGTCTATGATCCGCGCATAAGGTTTTGGCGTGGTAAACGACCGTAAGTATGTTGTAACTACTATATATAACTAAAGAAGAACTGTCTGTGCGTTGCTTCCATCTGTTAGGCCTGTGTTCTTACCAAGAACATGCCGTAGTCTACAAGGCTATTAGTAATCGCCTTGTGTATGCAAGGTGTCCGTGTATATATATAACCATTCATGCGTCTAGCATGAGTTCTGTCGATCATACCAACTGATCACTATATCCTTCATGCATGCCGCATGTGTTCCTTCTTGATCATACCAATCAGTCGTCTATTGATCAGACTCCTTGATGACTTCCTCGATCATCCTTTAGTTATACTCGTGTGGAGTTATAATTATGTTCTTCTATGCGTGTGGCATAGATTCGTTCAAATGATCATTGTATCTGATCGTTTATGTTCTTCGTTGAGTATTGTAAGGACACCTCCTGTTATCGTAGAACCGAGTGTATATCCCCAGGCGTTCCGCATGTTCTTCCACGTATGTGTGGGTTCCTATTGTCCAGCCTTCATCTGTCATGACTCACGTCCGAGTTCGTACTGGCGATTGAAAGCCTTGTGTCCTGGTTGTGTCTGTACTCGTGTCATCCTGTCGGCACGCTTCCTTCTATATATATCTTCTAAACATCTTCTGTTCATGATGCTTCTTCGATCATTGACTGAACTATCTTTGATCGGTGTTCTCATGAAGACTTGACGTAACTGCCCTTGTCTTCATGGTTCCTTGTTGTTTAGTTTACAGCAGTGTCATTCTGCATCCTTGTGTTCTCCCAGGATCCGGGATCTCGTCTTGGGCTTTGTGTGCGCTATGCCCTTCTCTTGATCTAGGGTTTATCCGTGTTCTTTGATAACACTTCCATTATCTCATCTGTATGCGCTTATTGTGCTGCGCTCTCAGATAGGCGTTGGAACGATAAGATTTGCATCGAATCGTGACATCAACAGGGAAAAAAAGCTTTTATGCAAAGGACGATGGCAAGCCACAAGTATCTGCAACCTAAACATCTGTTGTACTCTTCTGTCAGCATAGAGAAGACCTTCACAGCCTGATTCAGGAAGTGTCAAATGATTTATGGTGGTTTTTTGGACACTGAATAGAGGTCATAAATAAATATTGTTTCTCACAATTGGAACCCAACAATTTCTTAAGTCAGCTAAAGACTCTGTCCAGTATGGTGGCCTTTGAACTCTCTGCACTTGCAGACAAAATTTTCTTACACAATCACAGCTGAACTGTTGATATCTTCAATTCAATATATTTTCGGCACATGGGAAGCCTTTGCCCAATCTGGAGATCATGCCAGTTGTTCCGGAAACAAAGGCAACTATCATTATGTCAATTCCCTGTCAAGTCCGTGACAAAGACTCAGCAAGTGCGGGTGGGATGCCACTGGGATGCCATTATGACAGGTGCCCCCTCTTTGCCCCCTGTGTTTCCCTGCACATCTCAACTCGTCTAATTGACATCTCATCCTCTGAACCCTCCTATTTCATCTCGCTTTGACTTCGCGCTAGGCGTAGAATTCGTTGCATATGTTTCCTCAGGCTGCTGACCTTTCTCCCGGCGAAATCAAAGCCTATCGCACATGGGTTCGTTCTTTTTTCCCCATAGTACTGTCATAATGAGTTCTGTGCTAGGGGAATATTGTCACTGGGAAATGCAGGCGCACCAAATCTAGTCGTGTCACCGATCCCAATGCAGCTGATTCAAGGCCAACCAAAAAGGGGAACAAGTGAGTCCATGAAACCCATCTAGAAAGGTAACTCAGCGAGTTTCAAGGTCGTATAAATATTAGACGCTATTTCACCTTCTCTTGAGAATTCAACTTCTCTGAAACCGCGGCAGCTGGTTTAATGCGTGTATAGGAGTTCAACTTTCTTATTGCAACTCACGCGATGGCCACGGGAATTCAACTTCCATTTTCATCATAGTTTATCATCCCAACGTCGAAAATGACTCAGCTCAGTTTAACCCAATCGAAATATAATTTTATCCACACACACAATTCACTTCCCTTCCACTTCGATAAGCCGGTTCTTCTGCGAACATTGCAATGTTTTCCGCGATGATTCCGCCGCACTCGAACACACTCCCTGTTCAGTTGTTCCTTGGTTGTTCCGAACCTCCGAGTAATGTATAAATATGTTGTGATATTCAATCCATTCCCTTGCGTGTCTGCGAGGGTCTCCTGCTATTGAACTTCCCGGATGACCACGAGACGGTCCGGCTATTCTAACACTTCCTATTACTCAATCAGCATGACTGAACACGGAGCGCGAGAACGAGGTCTGCACGCATCAAACATGATGTGGGTCGGACATCGACATACTGTCAGACACTTTGATCCGCTCTGCCAAGATTATCGAGTCGCACTGGAGTCCTGACTGAGTCCCATTGTGGACAGTCCGGGGTGGGACTCACTTACACGGAGTGGGACTCGCTTAATTTAAGCGAGTCCCACTCCCACTCTTTTCGTATATACTCGGTATCAATGATTCAATCGCCGCACAACAGACATTTATTCCCATCTGTGACAATGCTCCAATCACATGTGATTGAAGCATTGACACAGATGGGAAAAAGTGTCGGTTGTGCGCCGATTGTATCATTGACACAGATGGGAGTAATCATTGATACCCATAAGAATTAGTGCCTATTGTACAACGATTGAATTATTGATACCGCTGGGAATAAGCGTCATTGCATGCGATTGAGGCATTGACATAGATAGGAATAAAATGTCGGTTGTGCGGCGATCAAATCATTGATACCGATGGGAATAAATGTCGATTTGATACCGCTGGGAATAAGTGATCATTGCATGCGATTGAGGCATTGGGGATAAATGTCGGTTGTGCGGCGATCGAATCATTGATACCGATGGGAATGAATGTCGTTTTAGGTATCAATGTCTATTGTGAGGCGATCGAATTATTGATACCGCTGAGAATAGGTGATCATTGCATGCGATTGAGGCATTGACACAGAAGGGGATAAATGTCGGTTGTGCGGCGATCGAATCATTGATACCGATGGGAATGAATGTCGATTTAGGTATCAATGTCTATTGTGAGGCGATTGAATTATTGATACCGCTGAGAATAAGTGTCATTGCATGCGATTGAGGCATTGACACAGATGGGGATAAATGTCGGTTGTGCGGCGATCGAATCATTGATACCGATGGGAATAAATGTCGATTTAGGTATCAATGTCTATTGTGAGGCGATTGAATTATTGATACCGCTCAGAATAAGTGTCATTGCATGCGATTGAGGCATTGACACAGATGGGAACGAATGCCGATTGTGCGGCGATTGAATCATTGATACCGATGGGAATAATAAATGTCGGCGATTGAACCGATGGGAATAAGTCTAAATTTGCGATTGGACACCGATGGGAATGAATGTCAATTGTGGGACATCCTTCGACGGATTGTGCCGCGCGCATTTTCCAGTTCTCTACGTTCACTCATTCCTTGCGAGGGGCTCTACCATTCAGCCAACATGTCTGAGCCATCTTTTTCTCCTCACCAGTCGCTTCGAGTCTACACACGGAACCAGCGCCTCGTCGTCCTTTCAGTCGCAGAAGCTGGCCTCACCATTGGGGATGAAACCCCATATCCCACTTTCGACGCCCCGGATTTTTGCCTGGGTGCATATCTCTTTTCCCAGAAACTTACCATTAAATCGGACATCCGAGCTCCCTTCGGCCTCACCATATCGACAAGCAATTTGAGCGTTCCCGCGCCCACAGGCACTGAATGGTGCTTGGACGCTACAGGCGCTGAAGGGAAGAAGGACGGCACTCCAGACGCTCGCCATGGCAAACCAGGTAGTGCTCTTGGATTGTATATCCATGATCTGGAAGATGCTGCTGCTTTGGCACTTTCTCTCCGAGCACGGGGTGGTCAAGGGGGTGACACCGATAGTCAAGACGGTGTTACTGGCAACGGTGGTCAGGGTGGGTCGATTATCAGCGTCCTACAGTCAACATACTTTCCGCTACTCGAATTCGCTGAAAAGTACCGCGCTCGCGCTGAGTTCCACCCAGCGGATACAGTAAAAGCGATCACTCCCGAAGATTCTATCTATCACGGGGCGAACAAAGTGCTAGAGATGTCGAAAAGAGTCTCGCCTTCGCAAACTACAATCAGTAACATATTTTCCAGGCTATCCACCAGTCTTGCGCAGATCAGAGAGGGCACAAAGCCTCCCACTGCATTAAAGGTCAAGCTCGCCCTCGTTGACGGCATAACCGAGATCGAGAACCTCATCAGAGACCAGCTCTTCCAGCTGGCTCCAAACCTTGACAATTACCGTGGAGGCTATGGAGGTCGAGGGATCAATGTGGATGTTCCTGGGGGGAAAACAGGAAAAATTGGCCGCGAGGAGCAGACATTCATTGGCGATCTTAAAACTCAATCTTCCGTCGAGCTTAGAAAACAACGCCTACCCTTCGCGCACCCGGAACATTGCGCTATGCTCCTAGAGCGCGCTGACGTCTTCTTCTACGTCAATTCACCTTTGATGCGCAGCCACGCTCAGAGATTATACCAGCATCTTATCGATCGCTTGTCCTTTCTTCCTCTAAAACATGACGACTCGTTGTATCGCGCATATGTGGAAAGTCCAATCATGCCGCCATCGAGCCTCACGGATTTAGCGCGCATTCGTACGTCAGCATCTATGCAGCTAGTAGCCTTAGCTTCAGGTGAAGTGGTACGCATGGGGCTAACTATTCTGCTCTGATCGCTAATGCATTTTCCCAAGGATTACAACGGCTATGCCCCTCAGTGGGTGCCAAGAGGCAGCTATAAATCTTACAAGCAGGCTCTGGACGATGCGCTTGCTAACCTCCATTTGTTCGAGAAGGCGTATACCAAGTATCACGTTGCTCTCGTGAAACAAGAAAACCTGAATGATGGGGCCAGACTGGCGTATAACAATACATCTCTGATGGTGTCTTCTTTGGATGACGACCAGAAAAACCTTAGGCTTACGCTGCAGGACTTGGATAGGGAAATCGCAACTATGGCTCCTGTAGTCAATGAAGCACAAGAGAATTTGAAGGATGCCTACGAGTCGGTTCTTGACCAGATCAAGGTATCCTTTGGACTCAGTATCTCTCAGCTGTATGTATCTCCAAGTGTATCGCTGATCGATATGACCGCTTACTCTTGTCACAGCATCAATGCCTTCACTCTCATTACATCCTCACCTATGGGAAATATACTATCGGTCGCGGATGTCATCCGCCCGGGTTTCACCTCCGTGCCTACAATTGATGGCTTTCCTGTTACTAAGGAATATCTTGCCTCGGAAATCAGAAAAAGCGAGGCGAGCATCAGCCATATTGCGGAGATCCTGAAGGATAAACTCAATGAAGCGTACATGCTTGATGACCCGTTTGCTACCCGCCTCTCCGTCGCGAAAGAAGACATTCTGGCAGAGCTAAAGAAGTTCTCCAGTGAAGCTTTTGGCGGAATTTCTATTGCGAATGTCCGCAAAGGATTAGAAACAAAATTCGACGCCTTCATTGATGCGGTAACCAAACGGAATGCCCTCATCCTCCAGTACAATATGAACGTCCAGCTATTGAAGGATTCCATCGAAAAGGCACGTGAATATGAGAAGCACAAAGAAGAACTCGTGTCGAGGCAGATTCAGCACAATGATCCTGACCTCGAAAAAATCACTGCTTACATGGCCAGTATCTATCAGTCATCCCGTGCACGTGTCATGAAGTTGCTCAACCTCCTCCTGCGCTCGCTCAATTTCCGCATGCTGCAATCCTATGATGTCATTGAATACATCATCCCGGGTGGCAGTCATAGCGCCGAGGCTATTGACAACGTGCCCTTAACGCTCACAGCAGCTGTGCTGGCGTCAGCACGTGGCAATATTGAAAAATTGTTCCAGCAGTCAGTCGAGCACTGGAAATCCGAGCCTGCAAAGTTTCCTGCAAATTTTGATATCGATGGAGGCAAGCGGTATTATTTGAACAAGTCCCAGCGGTCGCGGCTCCTCTCCGATGAGCATAAAGTATACTTCCAATTTTTCAGTTTTTCTTTTCGGTCGCTGATGTGTCCACTTGGAACTAGGTTGTTGTGCCAATTCCCATTGATACAGCAGGTGACTTTGATGGGTGCTGCAACATACGTATCTACCGCGTTCGCTTCGTCTTCATTGGGCTCAGAACAGCAACGAAGCTTGAACGTGGTGAATCTGTCTTTGTCCGCACGACACTCGTGCATAGCGGCAACGACACAATCATGGATCGCTCAGGTAAAACTTTCTCTTTCGACCACGATGGCGTGTCGACTCCGTACTCCTTTCGACTTGAATCGGATGGGTCAATCAAGGTCATCGACGATGGAAATGTAGGGCAGGCAGATGTCAATGCTGTCGCGACCTCATACGCGGCGCCCGGGCCGTTCGCAGAGTGGACAGTGAGTTTGAAGTGGACGCTTCATGCGAATGGAATAGAGAAAGATTGGGACGGATTAGATCTAAGTCAGGTGAGCGAGGCGTACTTGGATTTCTGTGGCACCAACTATGCATTATGGAAGTCAGTGCCTCGGGCATGACTTGGGCAAGCCGCCAGTGCAAGGCTATGCCAACCTATACTTGGAGAATATGAGGGAACATTGTAGAATATTTATTGTGGCTCAATTCCTGACTCGGTATGACTCGTGTATCTCAGCTACTAGTATTTAAACCGTTGTATTTGGTACTATGTCAATACCTACTTTTATCTTGAACCACTACAATCTACTGTATGATGTAGTTGAGCCTCGCTTACCCCGAGTCTCATCAATACCTCGTATATTAAGCAGATGCCTCGTGTAACAATGTACATATTTGTTCTTCGCACGCCACTGGGCGCTCGCGAATTCCCGAACTTCTCAGATTGGTATCAGATTCATCTTTTATTTTTTATTCCGCCCTTCCGTCGTCCTAGCAGAACCAGTAACGAGCTCTGTCTGAATTGTATGCCGATCTGCATGGCGTGTTGCTTTCATTGTATTTTTTTTCCTACCGGCTTTCTCATTAACCGTGCTTTAACCATTACCCTCGCGATTATTTGCGTCTCTTTGGTTTCATCCCCATCCAGGCTAACTCCTTCCGTTATTCTCTGTGCTTGCTCTGAATTTCAACACTCAAAAATCCCTTGAACAGCTGCGCCCAAGTACCCGCAGCATTCCGAGATTGTTATCTCTTCCCTTTTATCATTCATATTCTCACCGTGCCCGAACTTAAGTCTCTTCCAACCGCGCCGCAGCAGTGACGCCGTTGAATCTAGTCCTTTTTGGGGTCTTCGAGATGAACAGCCTCGTCAGAGTTTAAGTAGCTTTGTCGAGTTCCGGCCGTCTGACGTGCCGCTGAATCCTCAAAAGGGCCGCTGGTCCATTATCGCTTCCTTCTTTCTCCCCCATCACCATCGCGCCCCTCTGCACTTTCGTCCGCCTCTATCGGCCTTCTTACGCTGCTTTCTCGGGCGGTCCTGACATGAATCAAGTACTCACAATATTCAGCAATCCTGAACGAAGATCGAGATCTTTCGCTCCCGTAACCCATTAAATCAACGCCGGCGCCTAGCAAAATCAATCACGATATGCAGGATCTCAGGGTGGTCTATTCCACGCTCCTCAAGCCCCTTAGCAAGATCCTAATGTCTTTCAACCATTCAATGTATGCAAGACCTCTCGCCTTTTCCTACAAGACTCCTTCAAGACCATTTTCCAAGGCCTACATTCAATGCAGACGCAGGAATCAGGCCAAGTAGCAAGAAACTCGATATGCAAGATCCCTCGAGTGTTGAATGTCAAGTGATTGTAACAAATTTATGCCCAGGACCTGTTTGGCATCTGACGCAGCACGACCTTTCACGGCTTCTGATACATAGCCGGATCCGTAAGTTATTCAATATCTACTGTGACTGGGATTGAATCGACTGAACAGTGCAACAGCAAATATTTTCCAAGCCCCCCTGACATCACTGATGATCGTCTTCATGTTCAATATGTAGCTGGAAGATGCGTAGCCCTAACCTATGGAATCCTCGAATACCCGTTAAGTCTTTCCTGCAGGGCAGCTCGGAATCGTTCTGGCGGTCCCCCAGCCATTACATAGCTGAGTTTGTGTTTTGCTCCATATTTTACCCTTCTGAATATCCATGTGTTCGATTTTTAGGCTGCGGGCTATCTTCAGTCGACCGAACCAGTTCATTTTGAAAAGATATATATGCGCTCTCTGTGTGTGCAGACCGACTCGAGTTTGGCACAGCACGGAATAACGTCCAGGCATATCCGCGAACATTATATATTCATCTGGTACATGCCGCCGCCATTCTGCTGAAGTATGTTGCTGACTTCAGGTGCTGGATAGTCGATGAAAATACCATGGCACCGGTTCCTTGGGGTATTGAGTTGTATGTCGAAGCCTTACCCTGCGCAGAGCATGGCTGCCCACTGTAATTTCATGGGCACTTCCCGGTGCGTAAAGTCGTCTGACAAGATGACTCTTGGGTAGTATATTACTGTAAACTCGTTCTTATGATATTTCTTTCAATGTGTGAACACGAGCGATGAACCTCCAATGTATACTTGAGCCGGAGCGAAGCGACGGCACATCTTGTTCCCAGTTGAATTTCAAGTTCAACTTCCCAACCGGGGAAAGCGGCCTCGAGGCTTCGACTTTAAGTTTAGGCTGTGGTACGACGCGTCTTCCCAAATTGAAATGAACCACATGCCGTTTGATCGCGCACTCAAGGCCCGATCAAAAGAACGACGTCTGTCATTCGTACTGCTTTGTTCTTTCCCCCCACCGTCATTCCACTTCCAGCCGCTTCCTATTGCCCATACTCACCCCCCTGGAAGGCCCTCTGCAGCACCGAGTCAAATCCAACCATCCAGACTCAAGGTCGCTGTGCCTCAGCGTCCAAATCAATCATCAAAACAGCTGCTCATCGTTCTCTTCTGGTCTCATTATGGTAACTCTCATCAAAATGACTTCGTAAAGTCACAGATAGTATATCCCTGGGTTCTGTAGCCATTTATAAAGTTCTTCCAATATCCCATGTGTTTGGTAATGGCCTAGCATCCACAGAGAATCTTCAAACTCACTGCACAAAGTGTACAGCTTGAAGGAGTATTCCATGACCAGTGTAATAAAAATGGCAATGAGACTGGTGTTTTAAATGTGTACAGCAGCCTAGTACTCAGTCCTGGAAGTAGACTAGTACTCTATGTAGCCTTATTGACTCATTCTATCAGTTCTTTCCCACTGAAAGGTTGCAAAATTTGATTATTTCAGGCATGTTCAAATCCATGCACAGTTGTGACATTTGGCGCGTTTTCACGCGTTTTTTCAGATTTTTTGGTGTTGTACAACGCGACAATCAAAAAGTCCAAAGTCTGATGTACTGTACAAGTCCCTCACATTATGCGCCCCCCAAAAAAATACATCCCATGTAAATACACCAGAATTAAAGCTATCTACTGTGTGTGCAAACCAATCACTATTGTCCCCCATGTCTTCCTCATCTGTATAAAAATCCCAACCCCTCCGAGTCTCTGCCGCTGAAGAGCTGGACTTGGGGGCGGGCCAGGAAATGGAGCTGTCACTTTGCAGATGGGCTTATGGCGAGATAACACCAACAAACCCACTACAAATAAAGCTGCTCACTCTCTATGCCAATAAAACACCCCAAATCTATGCACAAGTTGGGGGATTCCAACCCAGTATAGGCTGTGGCAACCTGAACAAACTGCTCATATTGAATTGAAGCTTGAACGAAGCTATTTCTAAACCTGTACTTTTTGCGAGAAGTGGCAGAGACAATTTTTAGGCCTTCTGGGCACTCAGAGACGTCCAGGTACTTGTAGGAACACAAATCCAGACTTTATAATCGTCATGAAGCGATTGCTTCTAAAATAGCCCAATAATCAAGTGCAATAGATAGCCAAAGATCAAAACACACTTTTCGCAAAAAGTCTGTATCCAAATAACTTGTAGGGTTGAAAAGATACCAGTGGCTCAGTGATGAGTACAAAGGCCCAACAGATGGATTCGAGTCTTAAGGTCCAGATCGGCTCAGGCCAAGTGCGACTCGAGAAAATAAGGAACCAAAACCAACAACTTTATTACACCCCCAAGTGCTCCCTCTGTGAGCAAGAAAACTTAGAAATGGCTTCCCAAGCAAGCAACCAGCGATGGCTGAAGCCGCCTACAAGGGGGACCAAATCCGAACCTAGCTAGCCTATTTATACTGGGAGCTCTGTTTAAGACAGTTAATGACAGAAAATAGCAAAGAAAAAGAGTAAAAGGAGAACAATAACCAAACTAGAGAGAGATTTGACCATAAATAGTAGGGATATAGCACAAAAGTGCGATTTTACCAAGCCCACCTTGCTTGATCATCTGCCGTCTTGGCACTGCTGACTGATACTAACTCCATGGACCAGCTGACTGAGACAAGTCATCCTTAGCTTTGAGGATGATTCTCCATGGAGTTTGACCTTGAGTGCAGGGAGCAAACTTGCTTAGGCATTTCCTAAGGCACCCGAAATCCCTATGACGTCCCTATATGTCCCGAGAACGCGTGACATATTTCACAGTGACCATAACCGTTGTCACAAATAGACAACTCGCCCTTGTGAGTGCTACAACAACTCTATCAACTTGATTCGACTTGTAACTGGTGCCCCTTTGGCTTCTCCACAGTCTAGATGCATGGTGGATCATGTCCTTGATAGGAATATGCAGTGAAACCCCAATCCATTTCCGAGATGGTTGGGTGACATTTTTCTCGAAAGGTATGTTTGCCTTATTAATACTGAACCTTTGCCAGGACTATTGTGTAACCTGGCTCATAAAATCATCCCAGTGCATATAGCTCCTTAGCTAGCTGCTCAGACCTCACACAAGCCCTTATATTGATGTATTGCCTCTGCAATATAGCCTAACTGTGAATAAATTGAATATTTTCACAGCTGGCCAAACTGCCAGCCTATCACTGCATACACCTCTTCCTTCTGGAACGCCTCGACCTCCAGGATAGGTAGTTCCTCATCCTTGTCCTTGTCCTCCCTGTTCTCCAACTCTGACTCCATCCCATCATCTTCAGCATTTGTACCTGCCCTTGTCGACTTTTCCACCACATCCTCAATGCACACCTCCATGAGATCCTCCTCGCTCGGCCCTCACTCCAGTAATCTGTTTGTAGGAAAAGGAATTGGGCACATGCCTCCCTTCCAAGTTGCACATACCCTGCAAAGGTCTTTGCGCCACAACTCGAGCTAGTACACAACTGAAGTGCTGTCTGCATGCACGGCGTCAGTGTCAAGTTACGCCCATGAGACTGCAGATTCACTTACCCTGCTCTCTGGCTATCTCAATGCCCGATTCTACTGCTGCCCATTCTTCTGCCAGCCAATAGCACAGTGCACAGCATTCGTGAAAAAGTCTTGGCTTTTCTTCATCACAGTGGTCCAGCACTTCAGGTTACTCCAGATATACCTCTGTAGGGGCCTTTTGTGTCCATGAGCTAATGGCCCCAAGGGGGGGGGTAGATTTGGGTCTTTAGATCACCTCTGATGGGCTAGCCCAGTGGTTCCTACAAAGTCACCATGGGCTGACCCATAGTGGTTTTCATGGGTCAGCCCACCTGCCACAGGCAGAACCAAAAATTTGGTAGGTTGGTCCATGGGCCCATTTTGTTGCCAGAACCCCTACCACCAGTGTTTCTCACAAAATCCCTGTGGGCTAACCCATGGTGCTTTTCATGGGCCGGCCCATCCACCACAGGCAGAACTCAAAATTTTGGTGGGCTCGCCCATGGACCCATATTGTTGCCAAGACCCCTGCCCCCAGTGGTTCTCACAAAATCACTGTGGGCTAACCCATGGTGCTTTTCATGGGCCACCACAGGCAGAACTGAAAATTTGGTGGGTTGGTCCATGGACTCATATTGCTGCCAGGACCCCTGACACCAGTGCTGGCCAAAAACACGATTTCTGGGCTGTTTTTAGTATCATAGGGATAGCATGGTGATTCTGACAGCCCTGTCCTAGGGCTTTCATTCTATGCATAAAGGACCTGCATACAAACAACTGTTTATTGTGTGGGGCAAAGATGGCCAGCGTTCTGCTGGTCTTCTAGATTGCCCTTTGAATCACCTTTACAGCTTGCTTTCCAGTCACCTTTCGGATTACCTTTATGGCCAGCTTTTCATTCACCTTTATGCCTGCTTTCCCATTGCCTCTCAAATCACCTATCCAGTCACTCTTTCAATTGCTTTTAAGGCCAGCTTTCCAATCACCTCTACGACCAGCTTTCAGTATCATTTTCCAATTGCCTTTCAGATCACCTTTACAGCCAACTTTCTGATCGTCTTTACAGCTAGCATTACATCTAAATTTACTCCCAAATTTACTTCCAGACTTATTCCATATTACTTCCAAGTTCAAATTGCAAATCCCAAATTGCCATTCCAGCTGTGTTTCAAATCACCTTTCCGGTTGCCTTTTAGATTACCTTCAGAGTCAGCTTTCCAATTGCCTTTACAGCCAGCTTTCCAGTTGCCTTTCCAATCACCTTTCCAGCCAGGTTTCTAGTACCCCTTCCAATCACCTTTCAAATCACCTTTTGGATCACCATTATAGCCAACCTGCTGATTGCCTTTATGGCGAGTGTTACATCCACATTTACTTTCAGACTTACTTCCACATTTCTTTCAAGTTCAAATCAATCAGCCAATTATGTCTTGCCATCCATTTCTCACACCTGTCAGTCATCTGTCTTGAAACTCTTTCCAGTTAATTTGCTCTGTAATGGTTGAAACACCATTTCTGACTGTATATCCAATAAATTCATACACCACATTCAGCACCTACTTGTGTGGGTTAGTTTATTTTGTTTTATTTCTTACCCTGGGCCAGCCTATGTCATCCATAATCTGCAGGGGCTAGCCCATGTTGTTTTATGGTGCACATGGGCTAGCCTACCAGATTTTATTTCTTACCCTGGGCTAGCCCATCTATTTTCATAATGCACATGGGCTAGCCCACTGTGTTTTATTTCCCATCCTGGGCCAGCCCATGTATTTTTATAGTGCACATGGGCTAGCCCAGCGTGTTTTCTCTCTTACCCTGGGCCAGCTCATGTATTTCATAATGTACAAGCGGTTGACGACCCGCTCTGCAGGTCGTCATCTCCTTTGTTAAAAACATAATTATGGAGTATTTAGGGACTGAGAATCAATCTATGAGTAGTGGCACGGGTTGGCATTCCGCCCATGAACATAAAACACCTACATAGTTAGTTGGTTTTCAAACTATCAAATTACAATAAAAGCTCGTTCCAAACAATGTTAGTTGTATATGTGGATGAATCACCTCTGTACTTCAGGATTAAAACATTTTCTGCCTCGGGAACACGGGTCATTGCGGAGTATAACTGTCCGTGTGAAAAGACTGGCACTGGGGACAATGTACAATATAACTGGCCCGGATATTGCCCGGATATTACCCGGATATTAAGAATATCCGGGCAATATCCGGGCAATATACGGACCCCGGATATAGCCCGGATATAGCCCGGATATTAAGAATATCCAGGCAATATCCGGGTAATATACAGACCCCATATATGGTAAGTCACATGGGGTCCGGATATTGCCCGGATATTGAAACCAAACAGAGTAAAAATAGGTAACAGCACCTTCCATAAAAGGTAATTGCACCAGGCACACAACAACTTCCTTAACAGGTAACAGCCATGCAGTTACTTATATGGCTGTTTGCATTGTACACAATGACATGATCATGAATAGCAACTATGATTCTGTTGATTACTTCTTGGTCCTGATCATGACACTAGTTGGAAAATTCAAATTTTTCTGCTGAATTCTCAGTGAAAACTCTCATTTGTTTTCCAGCAATTTTCAGCCAGAAACTAGGTAGAAAACCCAAAGTATTTCCACCACTTTTTTGGTTTGAGGTGAAAAACTCAAAAGAAAGCTGAAAAGGGGTGAAAAAGCTTTGAAATTTTCACCATTTTTTTTCAGTGAAAATTGTCTGAAAAACAAATTCACTGTAAATTATGTTGGAAAATTTGAATCTCCCAACCAGCACACCGAGGAAAGCAACCTCTCGACCTAGGTCAAGAGGGTAAGCAATATTAGTTGATTCAGTAGATGAAAAAAAAAAACTACTTTATGTCTTGATGTAGTATGAAACCAACCCCAAAAGAGCAAGTGGCAAACACACTATTGGGGATGATTTTACTCTTAGTGTTAACAAAGTATGAAAGGACTGCTGAGAAATGAACTCTCAGGAGCCCAGTCAGAGAGAAAGAGACAATGTGTATTCAAAACTGCTGAAACATGCACTGAAACGACTTGTTTCAGCAATGCTTTCAGCTGTCTTGAAACAAAGAGTTTCATCTTAAAGACAAAGGAAAAGGCCTGTGGGGGCCAGTGTCAGTAACAGCGAAAGGCAGATACCAGCACTACAACACCTTTCTAGACAATAACACCGATGTCGCACAACTCTATCTCCAAAAATTAGAGGAAGAGAGTGAAACCCTGGCACACTACCAGGTGTTCAAAGGGGACATGAAAACACAACATGGCGTCAACATCAAATGCTTTGGGAGCGACCACGGGTGTGAATATACCGGCAGCCTCTTTGACAAACACCTGGTGAAGAAGGGTACAAAGTGCGAGCTGAATCCCCAGGATACTCCACAGAAGAATGGCGTCACCGAGCGCCTGAATGGCATGCTCAGAAGTCGCACTCGGGAACCACCCTGGTGTAGCGGTGACAGGGGAGGGGTGCAGTCGGAGACGTGGGGATGGTGCGAGGAGATAGACGAGCGTGTGTAAGGTGTTGAGGAGGGGTTTGGCTGTGGTGTGGCCAGGTTTCGACTCGAAGGACACCAAATGGGCCCGATTGAACACCACCAAGGCCGCGAGGACACTGAGTGCACACGCGCAGCGGGGCAGTGTGTTGGGATTGGGCATCGGTTCGATGGCAACAGGGAACTCCACGGCTTAGATGGCGATGGTCAAGGCAAACCAGCAGTGGCCGTCTGCTCTGCGCACCCATTGTACCCCATGGGCAGGCCACACCCACGGCAGAGTGCCGTCGTGCAGACAGGGCGGATTTGTATCAGCAATCACTGTTCTTGCCCCCCGCTTTCCCCGTTCCAATTCTTCTAATTGTTCTTGCAGCCATTGCAGCTGGGCATTGCTTTCTGCTACCTCTGCTTGAAGGGCTTCTATCTCCACACTATTCAAGGATTAGACATATATTTATATTCCAAGACAAACCCTCACTTTTTCTCGGCAATGGACACCTTCAACTCGGTCAGGTAGTGTTGGTCGCTGTTTTCGATCTAAGCGACCTCAGCCCGTTGCTGCTCCAGCTCCTGCATGATCTCTTCATATTCACGTTCCAATGCAGGGAGAACCTCATCAGGCATCGTCCGTATCAATGATGGCGGCATCCTAGAGGCAACAAACAGTTAGTAACGGTGTGTGAGGTGTAAAAAGTGACCCACCTGACACAGCGCTTCCAGACCTTCATCCACCGTCTCTCGCAAGCCCTCTATCCAGCGCAACTTCCAATCGTACCAGTCCGACTTTGCCAATCCTCGCATTGGTGCGGATTAAATTCAATTGATACTAATAAACTCGAATCAGCCTGTGCCGCGAATAACGAACGGACCTGAAAGACTCACAAGCAATTCAGCCTGGCCCTCCTCGTCGACACGCATATACTCTGTGAACAACTCAGGTGTCATCTCGGCTGCCTCCTCCTCCTGTGCGAAAATGCTCTGCTCTTATCGATCCACCCCTGCAGGGAGTCGATATAGCAGAGTACAGAAGGAGCTCCGGCACGTTGATCAACATCACGACGGCATATTCTGCGAGAGTAATCTCGGCGGGCAGTCGAGGCTGGCGTGACGGCTGGCAGATGGATCATCGCGGCGCATCGAGTTTATCCATGAACTTGATACCTGTTAATTCGAAGAATTGTTCGATGGATATTCACTAAGAATAAAAAAAAAGTTTGTCGGTCCAACGGAAAATACTCAGACAAAGAGATTATTACCACTTCCTCCTCTTCCGGGAAATCTGCTTCCTCAATGCCGTCCCGCCATTGCTCTGTCGGGTCAACGTCCACATTGGGTGCGGCCGCGCCGAATTTGGGTGTCGACTCGAGTCAAGTTGAAAGGTCTATGACAGGGGAGCTAACCCCAGCCGGTTTGGACGGCGACTTGGAACGGGGCGACACGGGGTAGGCGAGTTAGGGTCTGGAGAGCCTCTTGACGGTGTCGAGGCACAGACCCCATGCTTACACGTCCTAGGCCCACTCCCGCCTTCTTCGGTGACTTCGCCCACGGTGCTAGCGGGAGCCGCTGTGTCCGCCTTGTCGGTGGTATCTGGCACCCCCAGTCCAACGCCCATGCTTTTTCGACGCGCGAAATATCCTGATGGTCACTGTGACGCCAAAGGTTGCCGCGGCGCTGCGGTGCTGGTAGATGCTGCCGCTGGGGTCTGGGTCTGAGCCAGGAAGGGTGCGCGTTTGCTCGGAGACAATGGTTTGGACTTTGGAGCGTCTGTTGGCAGCGTCGAGGGACACGTCTCTGCGACAACAGGGCTGGTTGATGCCCTCCACTTCCCAGCCAAGGCTAGTCGTTTGGCGGGACTGGAGCATCAGATACCTCTGGATGATGATTCACGGCTACAGGGTAGGAAGTTTTTGGCATCAGTACAAAGGAAAATGTTGGCGATGCGGAGTCCACGGAGCATATCCTAACTGAGTACGATCGAGGAACCAGGCCAGAGGGACGTTTGGGACTTAGCCTACCAGATGTGGAGGGGCAAAAATGGGACCGGAATTGAGACTAACCTTCAGACACATTATGGCGGGTGGTGCGACCAAGTTTGATACAACAGATATCGGGGGATATGGGTGAGTACATTCACCTTCATTCGAGTCTTCACAGCTTCTGAATCAAGACCAGAGTCGGTCTAACAGCACTTTAAAGGCTGGGCAAAATCGGATCAAACAAATGCACACGCGCCCGAAGAGACCGACGTATGCAAGTATAGACCGAGCTTGCAAATCTCCATTCGACCTGGGAGTACAACATCCTTGCAGTACAATATATATATATAGAGAATAGATACATAAGCAACGAACATGATATGGGCAAGGAGACGAAGCAAACATACCACGCACTACCAACCCGGAATCCGCTCTCGCCCTGAAGTGCGCTCCCTCCGCTGCATCCCAGGCCCCTCGGTGTGCCTGGCCCACCACCACCTGCACCCACACCCGTTGCCGCCGGGAGCGTCAGTCGCCGCTCCCACTCGCCCGCCCGCGTCGCGCGCTGCACCTCTGTCGCCGCCCTCCGCGCCGCGTCCTCCACCTTCGCCGGCGGCCCCGCCATATCCACACTCGCCAATGCGTGGAGCACCCCGTGCGCTGTATCTGCCCCACCGCTGGTGCTGCTTCCCGCCTGGGTGGTACCATTGGTGTGCACGGCGAGTCTCCAGCCCCGCGTCGAGTAGCCCGAATCGCGCGTCGAGGGCACGCCCCACGACGTGCGCGCACGTCCGCGCAGCGTGCAGGTTTGTCTGCAGCATGTCGAACTTGAACCACAGGTCCGGCAGGCGCATGCGGATCTGCGCAGCTAGGCCGTCTGGGTCGGGCAGGGGGTTTGCGAGGCGTAGCCCGTGCCGTAGACGATCATTGTCGAGGAGGTGTTCGTGTGGGGGTGCGTTGCGCTGTGCGTGCCCGTGCTCTTCGATACGACGGCACTCCTTTGCAGCGTAGGCGTCCTAGAAGTACGCAGTCTTCTTCCACTCCTCGTCTTGAGCTCTGCAGAAAAAGAGTGAGAAGAGATAAATGGAGGAGGAGGGGACATACATACTCTTGAACTGTCGGGTATAGACGACCTCCTGCTGCTTGTTCTTCTCGTTCTAGCCTGCGTTCTAGCCTAGTTCTGCGTTGAGCACAGGCTGCGAGAGGTTTGGGCGTACCGCTGGGAGAGCTGGTACCGGAAGTCGCGGTGGGAGCTGTGAGCGCGGTCCGCAAATCCAGGAATACCCGTGCTGAAGACGACAATGATTCTGGAAAGCCAGTAAGTGTCTATATAATATATTCGCTGTGAGCGCGGTCCGCAAATCCAGGAATACCCGTGCTGAAGACGACAATGATTCTGGAAAGCCAGTAAGTGTCTATATAATATATTTGCTGTGAGCGCGGTCCACAAATCCAGGAATACCCGTGCTGAAGACGACAATGATTCTGGAAAGCCAGTAAGTGTCTATATAATATATTCGCTACAAAAGGCATTTACTCACAAGTCTCATCGGCCTGCTTCCCACTAACCTCCTCCACAGCATACCACACGCCCGCCAACCCCCCCCCCCATACACTGCCGCGACTGTGTCCGCGTCGTCACCCATATTTGCCGTGAGCAGCGCCCCGGCCTCGAACGTGCTGGTGGCGAGGAACACGTAAAGCACGGCAGCGAGCGTGTGCACAACGTACCCCCGACGGGAGCGCCACGGCCTGCGGGAGGACCGCGAGCGTGCGCGCCTCCACCAGGTCATCAGCGTCCGCGTTGGGGTCCTCAGCAGTGGCGGCGGCGGTGGAAGCACGCAGCGTCGCGACGGCGAGGCGCAGTATGGGCCTGGTGGGATTGCGTCTGCGGCCCGCCGAATGCCGCCTCGTGATCCAAATCCGCGGGGACGAAGCTCGCGCACCTTGCCCAAAGACTGCCTCGGCGCATCATTGCACGTCGGCGTGTGCGGGACCGCGATGCGCCTAGAATAAGGCGCAGATTCCGCGTGCCGAGGGCGATGAGCGCGTGGCCGGTCTTGTCGTTGTCTTGGCCGTTGGAGTCCGCGGACGTATCGGCGTCGGTGTTCGGATGCTCGTGCTCGTGCCGTTGCAAAGACGCCTCGTTCCCGGCAGGCGGCATGCGCACATCCTCGCACATCCTCGCCCTCGTGCCCTTCTTCGCGGACAGCAACAGCTGCAGACGGCGCACGCACCTCCCACTCCCTTACACCCCCCACCATGCGCTCCGAGCGTACAGGCACATACGGCGCGCGCCGCGCGGGCGGGGTCTGTGCATGTGCGTGGGCGGCGTGCGCGCTGGGGGTCTGTGGCCGTTGTCCGGGTACTGGTATCGCGAACGAGGCGCGGATGGGAGTCTGCGGGTGAGATGGAGCTGGGACGCCAAATTTAAACACGCCAGACACGCGCACGGTGTCGGTGGCGGCATGCTCCTCAGCTCAGGGTCAGCTCGCTGCCTGGGTCTGTGCGTCCTCCTCCTGCAACGTGCGCAGGAAGGAGACACCCTCGTCCGCGCTGTCTTCTGCTTCCTCGTCCTCGTCTTGTGCTTCCTTTCCCCCTTCTGCCTCTCCATTGGCGTGCACTCCGTTCTCAGCGCCGTTGGCATCAGCACCGAAAGCGGCGCACCACCGACGCGGCACCGACGGCGCGCAAATGGCCGTCCATGCAAAAGCTGCCTTCACCGTCGCTGTCGAGGGGGCCTCTGCGAAAAAAGGAAACAAGTTAGTTGAGCTCGACGACAAAACATGACGAGAAAATGCGAGGAGAGGAAACCGCGACAAAACAGATGTGTTGAAGGCAAAAAAAAAAAAAGAAGAGAACACGCCACCCACTTCCCGGGCCATGGGATCCCCCACATGCCCCCCACTGGGCCGCACGGGCAGCGGTGCGTGGCGTCGGCGGGTCGCACTTTGTCGCGGTGAGGGATTCAGACGACGAGCGCGATGGTCTTAAGGCTCTGCTCGGCGGGCTTGATGGGGAGGGTGTTGTCACCCGCGTTGATCGGGGAATCGGTCGGTCACGAAAATCGCGAGCACCGCGAGCCACACCGTCAGCCACACCGTCAGCACGCCATGCGCATGGCCGCCCCGCTCCAGCACCCACCCCGCTACCTCTTGTGTATCCCAGCAGCAGCATGGCCCCACAGCACGCGCCCGCCTTCGCTGTCCCCACCTTGAGGTGTTGGTGTCGGCGTACGAGCCGACAAGCGGCTGCACGAGGAGGCCAGAGAGCGGGCGCGCGAGGAAGACGAGGGCGACGTGCGACGTGGTGAGGCCGAGGGAGAGGAGGTACGGCGAGGCGTACGACATCTCGACCGACCAGAAGATCTGGACCCCGAGGAGGCGAATGAGCGCAGAGGCGACGGCGAGTATGAGGATGGGTCGGGGCCCATGTTGAGATGTGGCGTCGGATGGCTGGGGTGGCCTACGGTACGGTCGGTCGTCATGGACGAGAAGCAAGGAGTCCGACGGTGCGTCTCCTTCTTGTGTGCGTGACCTTGGCCGCTCAGTCCAAGGTCACGCACAAAATGCGTGACCTCGCGCGCTTCGACATCTCCCCTCATCTTCCGCGTTCTCGCCGCCCTCTCGCTTGCGCACTTCTACATAGCATCTTCAGTAGCCATTTCACTATGGGCGCGGGCACACAAACCGTCAACACCTTGATTTCGCAAACTGCTGGCTCAAGAACAGGTGCAAGCCTTTGTCGTTCCGAGCGAGGACCAGCGTGCGTTCGGGGACCGAAAATGCTCTACTGGTATATCTGATCTGGGGTCGTAAAGATTCAAGTGCATATCTTGCCGAGTGCGACGAGCGCATGGCTTTCATCTCTGGTTTCAATGGTTCTGCACAAGAACGACGCAGGCGGCACGACGGGGCAGGCGAAGTACGAGGGGCGGGTGGCGGAGGCATATCGGGAGGAGCAGGGCCGGAAGGTGAAGGCGGATGAGGCACGGTTTTCGGAGGGGGGTGGCGGTGGAGGGCGCGGCGCAGCCGGCAACAGCTGCAGCGGTTTTTTTTTTGCGTGTGAATGCTACCCTCTTGCGTGCGTGACCTTGGGGATTGGTCCCAAGGTCACGCACAAAATTGCTATTTGGTCACGGGTTCGGGTCAACGACGGGTTAGCGGGTCGCCGGGTACGGTACATCGTCGACTCGGCCTGAAGCACCTGCACCCGCTCCTCGAGCCCCCACAGATGATCCGCCTTGCACTGCCGGGTCTTGCGCGCTGCGAGGGGTGTTTCGCCGTCGCTTGGACGCGATCAATGTCGTTTCGAGCGTGCGGGCATGTTAAGATGTCGAAATCGAGACGGAGTAGCGTTGAGCCCAAGGTCGTATTTGGTGCTGAGGACGCGAAGTGCAGCCGTTTTCAGCGTCGATTTGGGAACGGTGTGGTTTGCGACGAGCTCCACGGTTGCCTGAGAAAATCATCAGGACCTGGCGGCTCCCGCGCCCAATGAAGGGTGCTGCATTCAGACCGCCGCGGGGACTTTCCATGGGCGGCAAATGCTGGCAATGAGTCAACAAAGACAAAGTCATGATTACAGCGTATTCACCTTCACAACAGGCACAACGGCGTCTGGCGCATCTCACGACCCGTTCTTCGACAGCCCCGACGCGTATGCAACGCCTATGTGCGACGTGAGCACGAAATCCTCGCCCCACGCCTCCTGCACGCGCCCCCACCGCGGCTCCTTCGTGAGATCGAGCACAGGCGAGAGGCACGCGTGGATGCCGATGCTGCGCGCCTCCGCGCCGATGGCGCACCCAGCGGCGTACGCGAGATTCTTGTCGAACGACGCGGCGAGCCCGATGGACTGCGGGAACGCGATGTTCAGCTTCTGAAGGGAGTTAAATTGCGACTTGTTCGTTGGGTACCAATCGTGTACGATTCCTACGCCGGCCTTTGGCGCGAGGCGCGTGGCGAAGTCAGACGTCTGGTGTTTCATTAAATACACATTAAGTATAGAGGAATACCATAGTATTACCGTACAGAGCGTTGTCATAGTTGGGTCCCACCATATTATCCGCAACATGAGGTGTAGCTGCATAACTATTGGGCTGGTAAGAAACCGAGTTCAGGTACCGAAGAGATTACATACCAAGATGCAGATCATTCTATTCGCGCATCCAGCCCATGCGTTTCCGACCACCATCATTGATTTTGAAACACCCTGCGTGGCCACACCACCCACCCCGCACACTCACAGAAGTGTCCCTAGAGGCTTGGGAGTGCCCCCGCAGCTGTGCTTTCTTTTCGTGATCGTTGTGTCGTCGTGCGACATCTTGATTGTACGCCTCCAATGTCGAAGCCGGCCACTAGCCCTCTGAGCCTCTCTGTCTGCCCGAAGGGCCACAGAGCCTCACAGCAGTCTACCCGTCCCTTCCCATCTGGACAGTGATTGCAATGGACAAAATATATCTATACGGTCGTTTCGAGCGTCATCCGGAATGCATTTGGTGCATCTAGCCCTTTCCCTTGGATAGTGCCAGCTTTCGATCTCTTCGAAACTTTCCAGTAGCTATTGTGAGATACAATCTTCTTAATTTCTTCTTCCACACCCTCTGCTGCCTGCCTGGGACGAATCTCGCTGCGCCTTCCCTTTTTCGTGAGATGCTGAGTCAGCAGATCCACGTGCAACTGCATGACTACCAAAAGGAGATTGGACGCAAATCCGCCATGGCATTCAATATCTGCGACACGTCACCTCAGGAAATTGTGCGGCATTTATCCTGGAACAAGGTCTTGACTTGTTGACTTGGGGCTCATCCGCCCTGGATATTTGAGGTAAACTTGAGAAATTCACACCAATACTGAGCTCAGTCACGCACCGCACACTATTCTGGACATTGACATCGGTAATTGAAGCCCGGACGAACTCGGAAGAACTAGAATAACTGCTGTGAGCTGCATATGTTGAGCACTCATCCAGGGCAAGTTAATTTCCGTGATCAGTCTTTCCAGCCATTCCAGAATTGTGCCTGTGTTCACAGACACCGGGGTCACACCTCTGCGAGCCCTCACCTGTTCATCGCTGTCAGCCAACTGTGAAATTCAGCCTAAAGCTGCAGTGACGATGCCATCCCCGCACCACAATTCATTCCGATGTAAGATGCGGATAATTTTGTGCACACTCATGCCTGGGACGGATACAAGGTGATATTGACTCGTCTAACAAGCTTTTCCCCCCACTCGGAAGCTGTCGTAAATTACGAAGGACACGGCCCTAGCACAAACTACTTCCCACATGCGGCACTATCTGACATTGTGAAAATCCAGAAAGGTCATGGGCCAATAGTGCCCATACAGTATTCTGGAGACACCTGGAAGCCGTCGAAGTCCTCTGTTCTGTGTGTATTGTCCTTTGATTCTACGCTGTTCCCATGTGGGGATAGGATTGCTCATGTGAGGTAAGTTCCGGTTGACGTGCTAATATTTTCTGCTTCCTCAGATTCAGCTAGTTCTAACCGACCGGCGAGTTGGTCCGGAGCACCCGATAATCCACTGCGACCGTGAGCTCGGCTAGAGGGATTTGAGGAGGTCAGGGGCGATGATGTAAATAGCATGTACACATCGGGATAATCCCTGGAAACCGGCGTTCCTAAGCGGGACCGTGCCGTGTAATGCTACCTACCTACCTACCTACCAAGCGCTCGGATGTGGACAGGGAGGAGGTTGGCGTGGAAGGCAGTGGTACGTAACACCTCGGTATCATCTTACACACCTGCCTCTGAACTTTCCTGACCCACACCGTGCCCGCACGTCTCGCGTTGAACTGGCCTGTACCACACTGGGAGCGCGTACTCCATGCACGGGACGACGATAGTCAGGACGAGTTGCCGGACGTAGGAGTGTTGGAGGCCGAAAGGGGAGGAGATGCGGGAAAGTACGGCCTTGGTGCCTCGGCTCTGGGCTAGCTCGACATGATTGCGGAAGGTGAGTTTTTGGTCCAGAACCGAGCAGCTTTGCCGTGGGCGATGCCTCAGCATCACCATCCTCAGGGGCACTGCGTGTAATGCTCTCTGGGGCGGCGTCGCGCGCGAGGCCTCCACTGCGCCACAGCAGATGCTCGGCCGACTGATCACGCCCTGGCTCACGCTGCCCGACGCCTCCCCGCCCTCCGCGAGATCAATATTTCTTTTTTTGTGTGTGTGAACGCCACCCTCTTGCGTGCGTGACCTTGGACTGAAGGGCCAAGGTCACGCACAAAATTGCCTCTTTTCAATCCCCTTGGCCTCCCCCACTATGACATTCCACATCAGGAAAAACCTCCTTTGGTAATTTCTCGGCTTACCTGCCGATTACCAAACCTCTGATGCGATTAACGGTAATGCTGCTCAATTACCAGGATTACCAGCGAGTTACCGGTAAGTTACCAAATTCCCATTGTCATCCTATATAATTACCAGAATTACAGATATTTCCCCCGGCTTACTGAATATTCCTACACTCAGTGAGTTGCCAGTGATACTTCAAATAATTTCAATGTTAATACAAATGTCGTGTATATGCGTCTATTCATAAAAGCGTTCGCAAAGGAAGTAGAACACAAGTTCAAAACTGTAAGAGGCACCCTGAATCAGTTCCAGATGGTATGAAAGTAGACGACTTCGAGGGGAGCAATGAAATTCTGCTAAGTCCATGACAGCCGCCATGCACTCTTGCGTCAAAGTCTGCCGAGCACACACGTAAGTGGAAAAACTGGTTAATTTTGATCATTTCACAACAAACACAAACCTCTCTTTCTTCCTTCTCCTCATCTTCTCCCGTTTGCGCTTGCCTCCTTTCTGTCCTTCCCTTTCTCCCAACCTCCTCCTGGCTACCCGATGTTAGTTCTGTCATCTATGCCATGTTTCCCGGCATCCTGCTGAAGCTACCTACAGGATTGCTACTATTACTGCCGTAGACAGTGCCGGCTCCCAACTGTGACCCACTGGTGGAATTGTGCACAGCAAGGTACAACACCAATTTCTTCACTCACCTTGGGGTTCGTCCTCGAACCATATACATCCGTGAAGGGTTGATACATTATGGTGAGTTTTCTATTCCATTTCTTCCGTCGTGATATCCCTGCGCCCCCTCATTCTGGATGTCGATCATTACTAATTTCCCTTCAGGTGGATCCCTACTGCGACGACCCCAACACCTATTGCTTAATCCCTCAACTGCACTCCTCACACCATCATCCACATCATCTCTGTGAGTTCCGTGTCCGCCATTTCATTGTTTCTATCATGACATCCCTGCACCCCTTCATTCCGGATGTCGATCATTACTACAATAGAATAATTCAGGCTGTATTTTTACCGGGATTGGGCTTCGTGTACTAGCAGGCGCATCACTAAATAATATGATCTGATAAACAAATAAAAACCGCACGAGAGACTGAGACTCGGAATTACATAGTCACTTTCGTTCGCTCGAAAAAGGCAATTTATGGCTGTGCATAGCTTCCTTCGATCCATGGCCAACCATGACCACCCAGCTTCCTCAGGAACTTGTAGAAGCCATTCTCGACCATGTCGCGGATGACTTCCACTCTCTCAAGGCCTGCTCGCTGGTGTGTCACGCCTGGCTTTCGCGCAGCAGATGGCACCTTTTCAAAACATATTACTTAATGTCCAATATGATCTCCGGCTTCTGCGAAGTTCTGCGAGCCCCCGGCTGCACCTTCTGGCCATACATAAATGCCCTCAAAGGGCCCTGGGAAGACGCTGGCGGCGAGGCCGATGCGGAGGACCTGCGACGCCTCACGGGTGTCCGCACGTTAACAATTTCCGGGGTTGTTGATGTGAGTCATTTCGCACATTCCTCGGAGCCTTTCCCACCGTTATGCGTGTCGACATGTCGTTTTCCTGACCTTGAACTTCCCTCGGAGGCCCGCACCAGCCCGCACCGCTCTTCGATATCATCAGCCTCTTCCCCGCCCTAAAAGAACTATTCGTCCGCAGACTCCGTGGTACCGCCGAAAGTTCAAACGTTACTTGGATCAGTCCACAGGAACAAGACATCTATGGCTTTGGTTCTACGATACTTTCCAAGTGGGCTTCCCGCCAGCTGCTCGATATTCTCCAGTTTTGTATGGCATCAGGTAGCCCTAGTGCGTGTGGTGTCTGTGTACGACCGACGTGACAGAAAGTGCAGGATTATACCAAGTTTATAATGTCTGTCGATTTCCCCGCCATTTGTTTTGTGTGATTCACGCCTACAGACCGGTTCCTGACTTGGATGGCCCGTTCTTCTTGCGGATGAAGGACGCCTCTGGGATCGAGACGTCGTCCTCGGTGTTCACCCTCACCCGTAAGTCGCGTCCTTCAAAGCGAGCGCAGCACAATGCTTAATATCGCCGTGGAGCTGCTGGACCTGGCGTCCCTGCCAGCGATTCCGAACCTGTGGCTGGTAACGACCCACAAGCGCCCTTGGGGCTAGCAAATTCTCCGGTCGCCTCGCCGATGTACTCCGGTTCTCCCCCTGCCGCTGTGTTGTCTTCTACACCAAGTTTTTCCAGCCAAGTCTCTCCAACAGCTTCAACTATCCCCAATGTTCTTTCTGCAAACACCGCGCCACCTCCCGCCGCCTACAGTCCCATTATCAGCAGTGGCAGCGCTCGTCCTCGTCGCGGGCGTGTTGTTCCTCAAGTAGCGACGGAAGCGAGGCTTGCAGCAGCGCCCCTCCGAGTCCGGAAAGTCGCCCTCGCGCACAAGCAGCTGTAAATCGAGTTCGAGTGGCAGAAGCGAGATCGGCTATGCTCTTCGTGTACTCTCCCGCCAATACGGATACGCGTCGCGACCGAGCCCTCCTCCGAAGACGCCCAGGCTCCGATTACCCAGTTCGTTAACGACAACGCAGATCTACACAACCCCAAGATCAGCGTGCAGGACTAGGCTGCCATCGAGACAATCACCGATTGGCTGCACACTTTCAGTCTTGCTACGAGTGAAATGTCTCGAACTTCTCGTCCCATGCTCTCGTTCACGCATTCGACATTCAGCGGGCTTCAGAAAATATTGAAGGAAAAACTTGCAGGACTTCCGAAAAATACGTCTCTCGAACTTGTCGAGGGATTGATGAAGTCTCATCTGAAGCTAAGTGATTATTACTATAAGTATGATCAGTCTCCGTTTATATTTGGGCTGCACGTACGTCTTTGTGTTGATCACAAGGATTCGTTCAGCTGACTACTCTTTCCATAGTTCTTGACCCTCGGTTCAACCTCAAGAAACTCCGCCGGAAGGACTACGCCGGCGATGCAGACCTCAAGGTAATCTAGAGCCTCAAGTAGTTGCACTCCGTGAGCTCTTCGATGAGAACTATCTAGCCGCGTCTTCCACCGCTGGCCCGGCGATCGCCGCTGGCTCATCAGCTCCCTGCGGAGCTACAAGTTTTGCTGCTTTGGACCAAGGCACAGACGAGGATGAGGAGGCCGAAGAGCTACGGCGTTACTTCGAGGCTCCTCGTCCCGCACAACACATTAACCCCGTTGAATGGTGGTACGCGAGGAAGAGAGAGTTTTCCACGCCTGTACCGGCTTGGGCGCGACATCATGTCAATTTCCGGTACGTCAATTTTTTGTAACATCTATGCCATTGCTCACAAATCATATCAGGCTATGCTGTTGCTGTCGAGCGGGTCTTATCGGGCGGCAGGGACACCATTTCCTTGCGGCGTGCCCGCCTAAAGCCAGAGACCATTCGGACTTTGATGTTGATCAAGCATCACCTTCGCCTGAAGCGCAAAAGCCTCGAGGAAGCCCTCTGCGTTGCAGAGGCCAAATAGTTCACTCGTCTTATTTAATTCTTCTCTGAATAAATTTACTTCTTGCTCACCCACATTGCGCTCGGTGTTCATGAGCCTATCTAAGTTCGCAGGAAGTACGGCCGTAATGACCGTAGAAATACCGTAAAACCAGCCGTACCGTCCCCGTAAGAGGCCCCGAACCTCGCTTTACGGTTACGGTTACGTGCGCGTCACCCGCCGTAAGTGGCCGTAACCCTTACGGGCCGTACCGTATACGGTACGGCCCCGATCCGGCGATCCCTATTGAAGTGGTAGACAAACGGTCGCGGAACGCTTCATTCAAGACAAGCTGGGGCCTGTTCAATCCCATCCCCCTGTTGAATGAGACTCTGGGAATGCAACGAAACATGGAGATTACCAGTCGGATCGGAAAGCTTGCAGACAATGATTTCTGCAAGCAACATCACGTCGTAGCTGTGCCAGTGTAGCCGCTTGTTTGTCGTGTGACAAGTTACAGTGACAGTTCGCGTTCATCCCCCAGCTCCAAAAACCGGCTCAACTCGTTCGTGAAGCAAAAACCCGGCAAAGGGCTCAAATGGCCGCACCCAAAGACCTGGAAGGCCACCCCAAACAACCTCGCAGAGGCCGGCTTCTACTTTGACCCAAGCACTGATGACCCAGACAATGACAATGTAACCTGCTTTCTGTGCGACAAACAAGTCACGGAATGGGCAAAAGGACGACGATCCGTCCACCGCGCACATGTATGATCGGGGGTCCTGGATGGCGAGGTTTGGGTTACTGGATTCGGCCCCACAGACATCTGTGCCGTCGCCATTTGGTTCGGACCCGGTGCTGATGTCCTCGTCACATAACTCGTTTCCACCTCACTTTGAATTGAGTCTTACCAATCTACAGCCAGGAACAACGAGCAGCCGCGGGGTGGGACCAGTTTCAGTCGAAACTTGGCCCAGAACAGAGGAAATGGGGAGCGGAATATGTATGTCTCTTGAGTTGGTCTCGCAGAAATCAGAACATGAGTTTTCATTTAGTTCGGTTCCTTGTTACGATGAAGCCATCACATCCTTTATTGGAAAAGACACAAGCCTGAACTCTTGGCACCTTGACCTGCTTGGCACCAACCCCAAGCATCAACGGAAAGGCCTTTCTAGTGCTCTCATCGGCGCCGTTGAGTCCAAGGTATGACTTGTTTCCAAATCCATCACCTGCTTACCGTGCCTACAGGCCGCAGTGGAAGGTGTCATGATGGTCCTGGAAACGACGAATGACCCGAGTGTATATGTTCTGGCACTTTCGCTTATACTTTCCTGACAGTCCTGAGCTTTGGCAGGTCGTGTATTACCAGAAACTCGGGTTTGTCGTATGCAATACCTGCACCGTGCAAGCTGAGGGAGACCAGACTGTTCAAAGCAAGTTCATGAACTGATTCCCGCCCACCATGCATGTATGTGGTTTTTTTCCTTCTTCAATGGTATTCTTTGTGGTGCTGAATTGAACTGGAAGCACATTATATCATCTCGTGAACACGGCCGCGACCCGGTCACTCCCACCGTGGCCGCCTCCAACCAGCCAAGACTGCATCAACTGGATGCAGAGACGCTCCCAATACCACACTATTCTCTTGACTTGAAGAAAGAGTTTTCCAGTAAGACTGCATTAATTTTTTTTTGTATCCATCTTACCGATTTGTGAACTCAGTGATCCCTAACCTTCCTGCCAACTGTACTGTTATAGAGCCAAGCCTCCATATGAGCATCCATCTGGCTGGTGCTCCCGAAACAGGCCATCTTGCGGCAGAGGAGAAAGATTTATTCCACTGAGCGCATTTTAACAACCTTAACCGGGTTGTTCAACGGTTGAAATATTGCGGGGCGACTTTATCAGGACTAAAAGCCTTGTTGTGTATGGAGATCTTTCCAGTCGTTGGGCATATGTGCTCCTTCGAAGGAGGAGACCTTCGGAAGACAGGATTGGAGTTATTGATAGATGGCCGCCCTTGGAAAACGTTTCGGAAGTCAGGCAATTCCTAGGAGTTGTTGGTACCATGCGCATGTTTATTAAAGACTACACGGTCATGACGAGGCCCTTGACTACCCTGTTAAGAGCTTCGACGGATTTTGAGTGGGGAGATAAACAGCAGGAGTCCATGGACAAGGTTAAACATGCGGTGAAAAACTGCAATGCCTTGAAAACTGCTAAACTATGATTGGGATTCCGACATAGTAATGGCTTGTGGACACCTCATGATGCAGTCGGTCTGGAGATATACCAGGTCGACCCTGAGTGATCATAAACGAAGTACTACGCAAAATTCGACTCGATTCCCTTGAACCAGCGGGAGGCTACGTTCTCCCAACCAAAGAGGGAATTATATGGTTTATTAAGGGCGCTTCTGCACATGCAATATTGGTTGTTGGGTTGTCGGAGACTGGTCATTGAGACAGATTGCCATGTATATCAAGGGCATGCTGAGCAATCCAGGGATGGGGGCCCAATGCTACGATTAATCGTTGGATTGAACAGATCTTAATGTTCCATTTTCAATTGAAGCATGTTCGCGGTTTAACCTTTTCGCCTGACGGGCTTTCTCGACGGAAGTGGCAACCTGGAGACCGTATAACAGAACCCTGGTATCGGGTACGAGGACAATCCTCCGCCGGAAAAACATGCAGAGTGGGATGAGGAAATTCCGCAGCCATTGGAGTTCGAGGACTTTAAAACGGAAATCGATACTCGTGGTGGTTATTTGCAGGAGATACCAGAAGACACCTAAAACGGAGCGAGAGCTTTTCAAAGGCACTCGGAGTTTGAGTCGCGGTGCGAGTTCGAAAATACGGAGCAACTTTTGCTTAGTCGGACGATTAAGGAGGCCTATGTGGCTGAAGGCTTAATTGTTCCGCAATATCTCATGAGCCAAACTCAAGAGGAGGAGAAATTGCTTCCGGAATTAGAATTCAAGTACGACCCGGCGAAGCGAGAGCCTTATCCAGAGGATCATCGAACTGAAAGTGGAAGCTTCAGGATCAACGATTAACTGACTTGAAAAATGGTTAGGGACCTTAAAACGGCCCCGCTGGTTATACACATAAACAGTACCGACGCTTCGTGAGCTATGCAAGGCAGTTCTTCATTGATGAAAAGGGGCAACTCTACCGTAGGGGAGAAGACTCGGGGCATAAACTAGTGGTGGACAAGGACTATCGCATGTTTATGATGAAGCCTCTCATGACAGTTTGGGGCATAAGGCCTTTTCGCGACCAAATCTATGATCGAGTTAAGGTTCTGGTGGCCTGAAATGGAGCGGGACATCTTGGTATATTAACATGCAAGATGTGTCAAGCTAGCAGAGGGAATGCTAAGGATCCCCCTGTAGCAACTTACACGCCAGTATCTTTCCAAAAGATACACGTCGATGTAATGATTATGGGTAGGGCCTCTAATGGTCACAAATTAGTGGTCGCAGCTAGGGACGCCTTAACCAGGTGGCTTGAAGCTAGGGCACTAAGGGCGGACAATGGGGAATCCTTGGGCAGGTTTATACTTGAAGAAATCATATGTCGCTGGGGCTGTCCTACTTGGATAGTCACGACAACGCTGGACAGTTCGTGCCGCCTTGAACTGGCTAAACGCCAAATATGGGATAGCGGGAAAGGATATCTGCCTATAATTCCAGGCTAATGGACCGTTGAACGTGTTCACTGGGATATTAGGCAATCCATTTATAAGGCAACTGGCGGCGAGTCCAAATGGTTCTGGTTCCTTCCCCAAGTGTTGGGCGGACAGGATCACGGTTCGGCAAGGTTTAGGTTGTTCACCCTATTTTGCGGTAACAGGCGCCCATCCAACTATACCTCTAGATATTGAGGAGCGACTTGGCTTGTTGAGTATCCCGGAGAGATAATCAGCACTGAGGAACTTGTGGGATTAAGGGCTCAGGCACTGGCTAAGCATATCCAACATGTGGAGGAAATGCGAGACAGGGTTGACGCTGAGAAATTAGCGGCCGTACGCAGATACGAGCGGGTCCACGAACATCAGATTAAGGATTACGACTTTAAGCCTGGTGACCTGGTCTTAGTCAGGAATACCACGGTTGAAAAATCGCTTAATTCTAAGCTGGAACCAAGATACTTGGGACCAATGGTCGTGGTTCGGCGCACGTCGGGTGGTTCTTATCTGTGTTGTGAAATGAACGGAGCAATGTTTCGTGGTAAAATTGCGCAGTTCAGGGTAGTTTCCCTATGCGGCACGGAAAAGTTAAACTTCCTCATAAGATAGAGAGCCTGATTGATATGTCTAAGGAAACACTGGAAGAATTGGCCCATAAAAAGGACAAGCCAGATGAGTACTTAGGCAAGGATATGCAGTTCGACAAGGTTAGGCTTAATCCTGACTGGGAGACGATGGATCCGGCAGACCTATCTGACGAATATGAGAGCGACACAGAGCCTGAAGATGGATCTGGATGACACCTCCGTTTACGGTGATGATAACCCACGTCGCTCAAGAAGAAACAGGTCGTAGTTCTACCCCCAGGGGAACATTCGACCAAGACAAGGGTTAATCACGGCAAATGGTATATTCGGAAAGATCGTGTATGCGTTGGACAAAAGAGGGTAGTTAAAGAGACTCGGCATACTGGCTGCCTCTGCAGCGGGTAAGAGGATTCCCTGGGGGACAAGACCGTAACATTGGAGTGTGGAAAACGCTTCTTCGTACTCGGAAGCGGTAGGAGAGGGGAGGGCATCGATATCTTCTTCTGAGAGGAGCCACGGCGGAAGTAATTCTTCGTCGCTGGTTAATCATCAGACCTAGAGGTGTCGAGAACTGAGAAACTTCACCTACTACACCGACGGCAACTCGGCCACCGGAGAACCTTGCGCTCCTGCATAAGGGCGACAACGTTCCTGCTCGGAGTACAAAGCTTGGCGATCGTCAAGTGGTGCTCAAGGCGGTGAACGGTGACGTTGTACTCGGAACGATTCTCGTACTCCTGGCGGATAAGGGCCTCGTTGGAAAGGTGACCCTGGCCATCCTGGATAAGCCTGGAGGCCTGGTCGATGACGCCCTGATTGCAGCCGAACGAATAGGCGGATCAGTGGGCGAACCTGCCCATAGGCATGGTTAATGAACGAACGACTTGCTGGTCGAATAACATACCCTGTGAATCAGGGTCAGCTTCGACGAACGAGTTCGCACGACGGCGTTGCACGAACAGGGTTGGGTTCGGCTGCAACTTGCGCGCCTCGGTTGGGTTGGTCTTCTCGACGATCTTCATGGCCTTTGCGTAAGCATTGGACTGAAAATCGAGATGGCTAACTCGAGCGTAAGGAATGCGTACTGTTTCGGCCCGCCCAGCTTTTCCCTTCGACGCTTTGGACTAGTACAATGGAAGAGAAGCCCGTTAGGAAGAGATCAAAAGGATGGGGGAGCGACTCACTGCCTTGCCAGGTCCTTTGACCTTGCAGTGGTGCGGCGCTCTTCCTGGTCGTTGATCTCGGCCATAAATGCCTCGCCATCGATAGACTGGATATCCACGTCGTTAGAGTCCTGCTTAATCAAGAGATTGGTTAACACAGGATTGTAAAAGATTTATATCGAATGGACGGATTAATACCTGGGAAGTGGAAACATCGTCCATGGGAGTATCTACATCGGCGATGACGGATTCGCCGTCGTCGGCGTCGTCCTTGGGCGCCTTGCCCTTCTTGTTCTTCTTGACCTTAAACGGGAGAATAAGCATGGCAAGATGATAGGATAAATGCGGGCGCACCTTTTGGGTCGCCTGTGCCTCCATGAGCGCCTCCGCCTTGTCTGCACGGTGTTTCTCCCCGGCAATTCGCTTGGCGGAAGCCTTGTTGATCTTGGTGCGGTTGCGGAGCTTCAGGAGGTCCTCGATGAAGAGGAGCACTTCTTGAACCGGTGGAGGGGGGTCCTGACGACCCTGGGGAACCCAGAATGCGCGGAACTTGTTGGCGAAACGACAAAAGGCTTCGTAGATAGGAGTCTCTGTGGCGATCAACGCCGCATACGGGAAAAGGCTGCCCTGGACGTCCTGATTAGCGGGGGCAACTCCGTTTTAAAGGCATTACGACGTACCATAATGGTAGCCGTCTCGTTGAACAGAGCCAGCTGCTTCGCGTGGGTGGGGAAGTTGCACGCCATCATGAGAGAAACTTGATCGTTGATTTAGTTCCATTCCTGCTGGACCTCAGGAGGAGGGGCGTATTCCTCGGTATCGGGATGAAGCGCCTGATAAGACATGTGTTTAGGCTCGAGAACCACTGGGGGCATAGAGAACGTCAAAGGATATAAACTTGTTAAAGAGACGTAGGGTGTATAATAAGCATACGCTTTATACATTCCCGGTGCTTGGAAACAGGACAGCAACTGGGGACAGTTGGTGTTTCAAGAATGGGGGAGGACTGGGCGAGCCGGAAAATTTTACAAATTTCCTAGCTTAATCACAGTCTGATCTATCCTCTTGCCTTAATCACCACACCTAGGAGCGAGCCGCTGCAACGGAGCGCCAAGGATATCTACGCTCGAAGAGAAATCAAAGAGCCTGGCCAATGCGAGAACAGATCTGATTAAGGAACCTTCAGGATGAAACCTGACAAAGGGACAACCTGGAGCCGAGCCTATAATAAGACATATATTTTTGGCTAAAATAGCGCTAGGGGCCCTAATCAAGGAGATGTCGGCGGCCAGGACGTTAATAAGGATTTCAGGCTGTTCGCAACCGGTTCAATATAATTGATCGGCCAAGAATATAACAGTCGGATCCTGCCTGATTAAGGAATTGATCCTAAATCAAGGCTTGACGGATGATTGACAGATTACGTCTGGAGAAGTAGTTGAGACTCACTCAAGTTCGCTTCAGAGCAATTGCATTCAGAAGTCATACGGAGGTTACATGGGTATTTGGACTAGTAACTAGTTACGAAGTCTAGAAATCAGTAACGACGGGAGAATTGTTGCTATCAGAAGTGAGATCCTGGTACAACATCTCGTACGTAGTGAAGTAGGGGAACCAGGAGACGAAATCGGAATAAGGTCCGGGAGACTGTCAGTGGAGGAGCCCGGGGAAGGGCCCTTCCAACCGCCTCGGACGGCTTCATGAGAAGTCGCGGGTAGTGGCGATGGACTGGTCGGACGGTCCGGGAGCGTCAACAGGGGCTCCAATGGCGGCCAGATTAGCAGCTGAACCAATCCAAAGACTGTGAAAGGTCTCACTGTTCTTGAGTAGCTTGGCGATATTTCGAAGCCGATAACTCTGGCACCTGGGTCAATAATAGCGCCCCCGGTTGAGTGAACGGAGGCGTTCTCAAGGACGCGGTGGCCGGCCACCGAGGTTGGCGCGGAACCTATCCACGACGTCCTGAGTAGGGATGGTAATTCCCTGCGGAAGGCGGCTGGATATGATACTGGCCTCTCGAGCCTTGGACTTGCGAGCCTTGGCAGCGATAATCGCGCCATCGACTGCGGTACGGAGCAAGGACAGCAACGTCGTATGGCTACGACGAGGGTACGGATGTCCTGCAAGATGTTGACTGAGAGCTTTGAGAGGACGGTGGTACGCTTGACGAAAGATGCGAACTCCTCGTAGACCTGCTTGGAGACGATCTCCTGCGCGTAGGGCATGAGCTGATTCCACTTGTCCCACTTCACCACCTTGGCGAAGTCGGGTTTGTTGGCTACGAAAATTCGTGATTAAGGCTTCCGGGCCAGAAATGACGAAGAGACGTACCAGCAAGGGCGGAGAAGGCAGAAAGCTCCTTGCGATGGGTGGAAAAGAACCAAGAAAGGCTCACGTGCTCGCAGGTCGGACTAAGTTGGAGAATACACTCGACGCAGCTGCCTCCCATACGGGTAGGAGTGCACTCGGTACCACTCTCGTACAGTGGTTGCAAGGCTTAGTCGGCTGGGGCAGTGGTTAGTTCGGATGTTTAAGGGGACAAAGGGCGTTAACTCGCCTTGCGCTCCTTACACATGTGGACTAGGTCGGGGGAATGGAAGCAGCCAAATTCGGTGCGAAATCGAGTAAGGGCATTGTGGAAAGTCGATCTGGGCTTAATCAGGCCGTGGCGATAATAAGAGTGTCTCCTGAAACCAAGGAGCCGCTTAATCACGGAGTTTGGAAAAACGGCGGCGTTTCCATTAGCAACCTGCCAAAGGCAGGGGACGAAATTGAAACAAGGACTGCTAAAATCTAACTACGGGTGATTAAGGGGTCTCAAGGGAGTAAAGAGATCCGTGACAACGCCTCAAGGTTGACTGCCTTGCGCGCGAAAGCCAGAACCTCGCAGTAGGGGAGTAATCCTCGCCGATGAATAAGGACTGCAGAGCTGAGAGCTCTCCGGCGGTAGTTCCAGAGTTAATCAGGAGCTTAATCCGGCTGCAGTTTTCCTTGTGATAATGCTCCCAGATCCGCTCCATTAATGAAGGGATCAGGGGAAGCAATTGGGAAAAGGAAAATAGCGAGCGACCGGAACGACGCGCTAGGCTGAATAAGCTTCGAACCAGCGAGGGGTGATTATTCAGGACTTACGGAAGCGGTTTAAACACCTGGAGAGTGGTAAGAACACGGCCCAGTGGTGGTACCAGCGGAAGGTACAGTTGGATAAGAGCCTGTCCTCGCAATGGACCGCAAAGCCCGGCCCCACACCCTGAATATACAAGGACGCCCTTTTTCAAGACAGTTGTTGCAGGAGAAAGTCGGCTGTATAAAGGGGTTGTTTAAGGAGTAGGACTCCTGGGATGGGAATGAGGCGTACAGGATGGTCTTGGAGCCACGAAGAAGGCGTGTTCTTCTCTCAGAGAATGGAAGCGCATTCGGAACGATGGGGATTGAAGCCCGGGCCCCATGTTTAAGATAGCAGTGTTTTAAACGCGGCAGCTGGAATTGGATTGATTAAGGACAGGGACTTGACTACTTGGAAACAAGATCGAGAAAAACCTTAATCACGCCATATTCTAAGTAGCTAGCGACCAAACCAAACCTGTCTACGTTGGGGAGCGGGGTGCACAATCTCGATCTGACGCTCGACGATCATCGTGGTAACCTCGTCAGCCCAATTCCCGCGCTCGCAGATAGGCAAGTGTTCCTTCAAGACGTTGAGGTCTGTAATACGGGCAAGGCTAGCCTTGATCTGGGACAACCGAAGGTCGTGGAGGGCCTGATTACACTTAAACGCCGCGGTGAAATATCCTTCGAGTTGGTCATAAGTGAAGCGGTCACGACCAAGGGGCGGGCTGAGGTTCGATTAAGGCTGGCGGTACCTGAATAAGGCAGAATGGGACGTACCATCGCCTTGACGGTTGGTGGAGAAACGGAAGTTGTCGAAATAGGCCTGGTCGCGGAAGGCAGGACCCGTAGACGAGGAAACTGGCAGCGCTGGCAACTACGGCCCCATGCGATGAACTCGCAACGCTCGGCGGCGCTGCAGCACTCCTCGCAAATATACGACGGCTGCTTAAGGTTAAGAATGAGCCAAAATGCTTAATCATAACGCTTAAAGGGCCTTCGCACCTTCATGTCCTCCATGGCATATGAGGCATATACGTCCTCGAGCGACAAACTGGGATCCATGATGAAGGAGGGAGCAAGGAGTAAATCCCCTCTCTTCTCCGTTGTGGATGTTTTTAAAACCAGTGATGGGATAACATAGCCACTAAGAAGGATCAGCGTGATTAAGCAAGGTCTACTCTTACTTAGGGTGATTAAGCTTAATCAGGAAGTGACTGAAAAATTTGGGTGTCGGCGAAAGTTTTGGCTAAGTTCTAAAAAGGCGCTACTATTGGCCTGATTAAGCTTATTCAGACTTTTTCCCTTACTCGACAAAAAGTTACTTCTTCTCCCATCTTTGGGGAGGCAATGAATTCGATTAGCGGCGGGATAAAACATTACAACCCTACTATCTAAGCTAAACTACTTGTAGCTAAGTATAGTGGGCAGAGTACGATGTGCGTAAAACAAGAAAACGAATCGGCCCTACGTTAAGGGTCCGTCGTGTACAGTGCATGGAAACACAAGCCACTCCTATGCCGGCTGCGAGGTCCCCGCTACGTCATCCTGCAGCATGTCCACATCCTCCTGGTCGTCGGGCGAGTGGTGGATGTCGGTGAGCGAACGGGGCCCAGCAGCGGAGTCGCCCTCCTTGGGAAGGGTCGACTTAGCGAGTATGGACCGGGTAGCCTTCGGCGACGGAGTCGAGGGGCCCTCGTTGGCGAATGCGACACCCAGCGCAGCGAAGTCCGTGGTGATGAGGCGCGAGTCCTCAGGGATCTTCTCGGCCGGGATGGTGTCGAGGCAGCGCTCCTCGGCGTCGTCGGAGACGCGGCGGTTTAGTTGAGGCGGAGCTCCTCGAGGTGCCTGCGGAGGGACTCGGAGGTCGAATCGTCCGTGAAGCGCGAGAAGAACTTCTCGGCGCCGACGTAGTCGATGACCTGCTCGATGTGCGAGGAGACGTGCTTGAAGACGTCGATGAGCTCCTCGGAGGACTCCGCGTACAGCTTGGCAAGGCCAGCGGTGCGGTGGTGGTGGCCGTCCTGGAGGTTCTTCAACAACATCTCAGTCACTGCAAAGGAGACCAGGCGATTAAGTTAGTCATGATTAAGGAAGGGGTGTTTAATCACGCACCTCCGAGGTCTTGGCGTACTTCTCGGAGATCTCGCAGTAGAATGGATGAGCTCCATCGTGCGCGAGTGCTCGCAGCCCCTGGTTTCCGCTGTTGGCACTGGGAGCAACTCATGCCAAAAGCGATGGGCGTGCACTCGCTTCCGAGCAAGATGCATTGGATGCAAGCGGACTCGGGCTATGATTAAGGGTCAGCGTGATTAAGGCGACAAGGGAAAATAGACAAGACTCACGATGCCGGCTTCTGAAAAATCCACCTCCTCCACGATGGTAGAAGGGATTTTTGGGATGCCGGAGAAGTGGGACTTGTACCCCTCGGTGGTCTTGCGCGCGCCGGAAGTCGGCGTGAGGTGCGAATAGAAGTGCATCGGGGTCGAGCGGATGCATAGGCCCAGAGGTACGCGCTCTGGTCGGTCCCACGGGAGGTTGCCGTCCAGGTCGTGAAAGTCGAGGTCGACTAGGGGAACTGGTCAGAGATAGGAGATAAAAAGAAGGTGTATACACGTACCTTTGGAGGCGCGGGGCGCTCCCTTCTTTACCCTCTCGTTGAGGTAGTGGAGGACTTGATCAGCGAGGTGCTTGGTGTCGACCACGTCGTTGAGCTCGAGCTTTGCGACTGGGGCACGTTCCGGCGGCGGGGGACGACCACGATGTTCGATTTAGCCGCAGCTTTGGGCTTCGTCTCGGGGGCTCCTCGGGCTAAACATAGGCACAAGTGAGCCTGATTAAGGGGTACGGGGTCGATTTAGCTTACCTCGTCGTCGGAGACGTCGTAAACGGTGGCCTCGCTTTTTGGCGCGTTCTCTAGCCACACCTTTGCCCTTTTTCTTGGAAGGCGACTAGAGAGAGGGTGGGTCAGGATGGTTAACGAACTAAAGGAGGGTGACTTACAACGGGGAGCCGCGCGTTGGCGCTGGCAACGGACTCGTTCGAAGCCTTGCGTTTAACGGCGCGCCGGGGACCTCTGATTAAAGTCAGAAGAGTCGTGTGTCAGCTTAATCAAGCGGAGAGAAAAAAGTACTTACAACGGGACGTCTGGTGAGGGCGGTGGGATGATGCGCGGCTGCGTGTATGCGGTGCCTCTGGCATATCCGACGAGAGGCCTTGCACATGGGGAACGACGACCTCGACGTTGCTGGAAGGACCGGCCTTCGGGCGCGTCGGGCTCGGCTTTCACCATGGCCTCCAGCAAAGTCTCGCGCGGGGCGGTTTTAGCGGCGGTACGGACGGCGGAGTAGACCCTGTAGCAGGGCCCACACTGCTGACCACACCCGGAGGGCGCTTGAGCCGGGTAAAAGTGTGCTTTTGAGGTGAAGGTGGGGGCGACGCGAGTAAGCTATAGTCGGGCTGCGGTCAGCGGCAGCTGGGGCGTCGTCTTAATGCTGTAATGCGGGTCCATTGACCAGTCCCGCACCGCCTTGGTGAAGTTCGGATAATCGAGCTTGGGGATTTGGAAATCGAGCGGCAAGACCGAGAGCTGGGAAACGCCTGTAAGGACCTTACGGCGACGAGGGAGTAAGGGTTGTTTACCTTTTCTGCCTCCTTGTCAGAGGGATCGAACAGGTACCCCAAGTCTCGCGACTCCAGGAAATAGAAGATGTCGTTGATGGCGGCGATGAACGACAAGAAGTCGGGTGGCAAGGTCTCGTGCGGTATGATAAAGGCCATATGGTGGTATTGCTGAGGGCGCCACCAATAAGTCAGAAAAGGCTGGATGGGATAAGGGACGGTACATACCAGGATGGGGCGCGTCGAGCAATGCCTTTCGAACGGCGGTATCATCCTCCAGCATTTTCGAGCCGATGAGGTACTCGCTGAGGACCTTTGAGGCGGGGTGGTTCCAAGAGGCCCAGACGCGATGAGGAGCTTCTTCACTATGCATGATGACAAGCACCAAGGATAGTGGGAGAAGAGAGCGAGAAAATTGGAGTCGAGACGGCGACTTGGGAACTATATACAGACTGCGGAGCCGCGGCCGGCAAACTGAAACGCGGGGTCGAGAAGTCTTCTAATTAAGAGGACTTCTCAAAACCCAGATTAAGTTTTGTCGCGATGCTAAAATTAGCAGTCCCTGCAGGACCAGTGACGTTACGTCCAAATATGGAAAGCTGAATCAAACCTTGAGTCAGGCAGGCACAGGGACAGGGTTAGGGTACCCGCAGCTTCCAAAGTCGCCAGGGTGTCCTGATTAAAGGACTTGGGCTGCGCCTGATGATGGTGGAAGCAGAGGATGGTGTGATTAGGGGTCAGAGACAAAAATTGGTTCCGCCAAGAAGTCTTGATGCCGATCATGTCAATCCTGTGGCAGTGCTCATTAGAAGCACGATATAGGATCTATCAATGGTTCGTGCAAGCGAGCCGGCGGTTGAGCCTTAATAAGAGATATATGGCTACGAGATCAAGGAATTAAGTTTTTGAACGTATATGACCAAGGTCGATACAATGGGAGTCGAGGGAAAATTCAGACAAAGGTTGACCGGGGACGGTCAATAGCAAAGAATGGGGGAGATGATAAGCCGTGAAACGGACCATGGGTGAAGTAGCAAGGAATTTGCCGATTTCTGCCTTAATCACGTAGCACGCTGCTCCAAAAGGATTAGCATAAGTCCTATATGGCTAATCAGGGCTTGATCCTGCATGAGGACCTTAATCAAGTCGCCTGGGGTGCATCAACTGGAAAGTTCATACTGGTTGACATCCATGATTAAGGGTTTAACTGCTGAGATTAAGCATCGCTGCTTAATCAAGGCATCGCGGGGCCCACACACAACATGGGCAATATTAATCATCCTCTGATGATCCGTGGCACCACTGTGGGATCCTGATTAAGGCGTTCGAGTACTTTGTTGTGCTTGAATTACGGACGGAGCCTTGCGACGGATCAGGTGATTCGGGTTTAACAGTAACCGGTTATCCCGGCTATGGTTGAACCTCGCTTATCAACTATCCGATCATTGTTGCCATCCTGATTTGGTTACTTGGACCAGGCCAGGACGGTAGCTCGCATATTCCACAACTACTTGGCGGTTTGGGCTGATTAAGGTACTGGCTTAAAGCTGGCACCTTCCTCTACCTAACTGAAGGTCCTGAACGGGGGACATGAGGATAGAAGATGGGACTGTCAACACGATCGAGTGGGAAACAGTCACGCTGGACACACTCAAGCACTAAGGGGTCGATACACGAGGATCCTATATATTTTATCTACACGTGATTAACTACGGACGCCTTACTCATATACCAGCGAGTAGAATAATCAGCGTATTGTAAGCATAATTGTACAGTATATAAGGAGGAGGTTTTGGCATGGATAGGACTGAACTTTCTGTCCCTAAGAGCAGTAGCCTTTACCGGGTATTGCTTGATAAACGACGGAGATTCGGGACTTGTCACCCAGGACTGACTTCGTTAAAGAAGTTTTGTTTCGTCTGCACAAGTAACTCAATATCAATGTTGGCTCGGGATTTTGGCATTGGAACGGTTTAAAGAAGCTAGAGAGAGCTGTTAGGAATTGAGAACACGGCACCGCACTACAGTAGCTCGGAAGGCTTATTATTTGGATTTGAGAACACGGCACCTTGATTAGGATTTGGGATTGTTGGCTCAAGCTTGTAAAGCTTTTAAACTCGATTTGTTGGCTTAGGCTCTCGTTTGGCATTGCTCAAAGAGGTCTAATACTCTAAATCACACCTTGCACTTCGGACTCGACCTTAAACAGGCGTGTTCCTCGCAACCTTGCTGGATATCTGTGCTCCTTGAACCTTTTTAAAGCGTTCAAAAGACCCGTATTCGTCGGCACAGTCTAAACCATTCAAGGGGAAAGTAGTTAGGATTTGGTTAGTAGTTGTTTTTTGCGATAATCAAGCAAACTCGCATTCTGCTCGTTGGATCTTGATTAAACTAGTACTGCTGTTGTAGACACCGAGCAAGCATTTCACCGGGTAATATCCGGGCCAGTTATATTGTACATTGTCCCAGTGTGGTCGTCTGAGATCGAGCCCAAGTCTCTGAACCGTCAAGCCCTGACAGCCATTGAAGGTAGTGGCATAGCAAAGAGCAAGGGGGATCTGTTTCGATGGACGGCAAAGTTGAACACCTGAGGTTGAAAATGGAAATCAATATGTGGCAAGTGTAGCCGGATCTGGTACACTATTCAGCAGTGTGTAGTTGGTTGGAAGTAATTGATGTACTGGGTCAACCATTTTACCGGCTACAACCGCCGAGATGGTCTTGATCTCAACGGTGTATCGTATTAAGTTGCGGACAATTACTCAAGTATTTTTGTAAGGCCTCGAGATGCATCAAAGTTCCGGTGACCCTACATATGGCCCCAATCTTGAGATTTAATTCATGTGGCAGGATCCCTGGCTCTTCTAAAGAGTTTAGGAACTCTGGATCTGCCAGAACAGCCTCTTTGGACCCTTCAGCATCGTCCTCAATGGAGTCACTGCTGTGATACCGGTGAATGTTGCCAGGAACATTATGGAGAATGGTGACATTGAAACTGTTCACAAAGATGACTCAGGATAGCGTGAGAAATGCAGAGAGTAGGACAATTTCGTCTCGTTTGCGAAGTCCACCAATCACTGGATAGAGCAGATATGTCTTGCCCCGGCCGGCCCGACCATCTATATGAATGGGAGGAGGATCATCCATACTCGCAATTTGCATGATTCGGTCGTAGAAGTCGCGCTAAATTTTTGGCAGTCAGTTTCGACAGATGAATCATTCAGGGGAACATTCGTACCTGTTCACCCGTAAGACTGTCAGTAAAGGCACAGAGGTTGGTAGGATCGCCGCCCCATTGTAGACGCTCTGCATCAACTTCCCGCTCGCTCTGCTGAGGCTCTGGAAGCCCAATCAATCAAAGTCCTGCCCAGTTGCGCAAGAATCTATATGAAGTTTGACCGAACAATCCACATCTCAGCGGAAAATCAGGTTTGATCCTTGATTGTTTAGTCATATGAAAGGGGACAGGGAAGGCCAGGGGCATTGGTGAGGTACGGATGTTCTGTTTAATCAAGGGTTGTTAATCATAGATAATCATGGTTCATGTTCAAACATAAACATGAACAAAAACAGTGTTCACCAAGGCTCAAAGGTGAAAATATGCCAACTATGGGACTTGAACAAGTGACCTCTCCGAAACTGAGGAAAACGGAGAGAAAGCACCATAACCACTAGGCCATGCAACCATTGCAAACTGCCTACTAGCCTGGAATAAACCAGGTACTAAGTAACATTTTGGACTTAGACTTTTTGCAACCAACTTACAACACTGGTACATCCAAATAAGTCCTGGAGAGGATCATTGAGATCTTCATTTCACTGATGCAATTTCACTGTGAAAAACAAATATGGGTCTCACAGTATTCAAACTGTAGGAATTTGGATAATGATACAATTTAAACAATGCTCTAAAGCATAGGGACCTGGAGGATTCAAGAAACTGCAGGAGCCCTTTTGAATGTGCTGTTGAGCACATTGCCCACTGTGCACAAACTGTTCATAGCTTTACTTTCATACAAGTGGCTGCTCAGCCTCCTGTGGCAATTGATTGCTGATCATCACACAGTTCCCAAGAATTTTGTTGGGTAGGAGAGTGTAACTGTGATCTGGACAGCACTCCAAAAGCTGTTTGGCCTTACCAAATTGTGTTCAATATCTCTATTATGCTACAGCATGACATGCTGTGAACAGTACTTCTCTCAAATTCTGCCACATCTTGAGCTTCTTCCTGTTGTCTGATAGCACCATTATCTACCAAACACTGCTAGATTCCTGTTCCCGGAGTGTGGACTTCTCTGTTAAGGTTTGGTACACTTGAGGTGCAATTCCAAACCAAAAGAATTGAATTAGGGAAAGCTGAGCTGAATCAGATGCCAGTTCAGTGCATGCACCAGATATAATTCTGAAGCAGAGTGGTTGACTTTCCATACGATTTGAATCCTTTTCCGCGAATATCTGGCGGTGCCATTGATGCGATCACACCGATCTATACCAATAATCTAATCATTTGGTTTCCCACAACGAATAACTAGGATTAGGTCCTTGTAAATATATACAGATATGCCGCAGTTGACGGCGTCCAACATCAACAATCAACGCGTCCCGCTTCTCTCAACGCGTCTGCCATCGTCAAACCATGGATCTCGACGCGTCATTCCTCCACAACCAACTTGAAGACATTGAGGAGGACGACCTCGACGATGGAACATTTCTGGCAGGAACTGCAATGGCTGTGATCGTGCTCGGAGTTATCGAGCTGCATAGGCTACGCACGGAGCGGCGGAAACCGAGCCGACTGTATTTGTGTCGTCCTCAATTGACCCGGAATCCTCGGGGAGCCACGCCATGGCAGATCCTGTATAGAAGTCGCAATGATCGAGCCTACATCACGACAATGGGCTTCGACGTTGCAACATTTGACCATATCTTGGAAGCTGGTTTTGGTGTT